>VBVQ01000602.1:0-21064 GCA_011636635.1 Tetramorium simillimum
GAAGCGATTTATAACGAACATAATATATCATTCAGGAAAGCGTTGACCGTATTTTGAAAATAAAACTCCGCGAGGAGTCACTTATTTTAGATTGATGTTTATATTTCCACTAACTTTCAACGGAAAGTTGTTATTACAAAGAGCAAAATAGAAAACAAAAGTTGGTAATGCGTTAAGTAGATAATATCTTTGTTGAAGAAACAATATTTTATTATATAAATTGTTTATTTATTGACAAATGTATTCTTATATTTCTGTAATTTTAATTAGTGTAAATTATAGCATAATTTAAGTGAATATAAAAACTTTTACAGTAAGATAAAATGTCAATATAACGAAATAAAGAGAAAAGATTATGAGTTTCTTTACCTTTTTACAGAAATGATACAATTGCTCTTTCTGTGAAAATCCTAAAGTCGGACAAAAAGCTTAATCGAACTTGGGTATAAAATCGAATTTTCTAGTGTTATACACAGGCAAACTTGAGAAACTATTCAAGACATTTTAAAGTGAATATTTATTCAATTACTTATTCGAATGCATCTACTTTAATTAATTTTACACGATTCTCTCTCATATTCTCTTTTCTTCTCTTAAATATTTGGATGCAAAAGTATCAAGAATTTTTAAAAATAACGTTTACTAAATATGTAGGTATTATTTATCGCACATTACGTGCGTCATATTTTCCTGCAAATTTTTTAATATTTCTCATTTGCATTTTTCGACAATATGTAATTTTCTTTCGATACATGTATACATGTATAATATTTGACATTAATTTTCAATATTATTTTTCTACATACTTTCAAATTTATTTTTTACATCCTGTCATCTCTCATATTTTGTTTTATATTATAAGAATAATAATATACAAATGTAAAGATTTTTTTTAAATTTCCGAATATTTAATTGGAAATGAGAAAACAAGGAAAAAAATAAAAAATGTAGTAAGGGTTAAGAAACTTTACTTTCGTGCTCTTTACGACCGACAACTTTGGTACGTCGTGTAGAGCGATACGGGCGAGCGCTTGTGTTGGGGCGAGCCAAAGGTTACTAGCGGCGGGGGTGGTTCGAGACAGTTGACTAGGTGGTGGGGGGTGAACGTGCCAGCCCGTATAAGGCTCTGCCACGCGGTCGCACCGCCACAGTCAGTCTGATCGAAAACATTCGTAGGCGAGAGAAATCGCGTGTCGCCGGGATGCCTTCTCGGAGGCGTCTTCGACGCTGTGATTGTATTTTCGCGGTATTGTTGACAACGTTATCGGCGGATACGAAAATTAGTAACCGAAGTTGAAAATACGCCGAAATCACCCTACGGAGAAGTACAGAGATTTCAGTGAACGGAAATGCGATCGAGTGATTCATCTGGTCGGCTGATCGATCAGTTTCAACTGTTGTACGAACGAATGTCCGTCGATCATTTTGGAGTAATTATGGACGAGAAACTCGTGACACTTGATCTGTGAAAATGTGCTGTGGCAAAAATGAAATGTGATTAATTTTTTCTGTGCAATGAGACGAACATCCACATACAGTGAGATGTAGTCGCTCGCGAAGGTACTGTAAGTTTTCTTATTTTCTTTCATGAAACCGCTCCGTTCTCATTCTGCGATCCGCGATTCGATTTTTCACGGGATTACTTTGTGTGCACCGCGAACTCTTCCACGTATGAGTAATTCTCGCAATTGTCGTAATTCTGTCACCTTGGCTTCATCCGTGGAAATTCGCCGGAAGAGTGTTTATCCCACGTGACAGCATCGTCAGCTGACGGTCAGCGTTCTTCCTCGAGGTTGGTACTCCTTCCGTTACCGTTCATTCAATAGCATCCCTAATTAAATCGTCACGCTACAGTGACCGCGTCGCGCTAATTTGCCCATTATGTCGTAACAAAGCGAGGCTGAATTCAGTGGATGTACGTAAAACCGCTGGGGATTCTTCTCTGTTGACTTTCAGTCCACGTGATTGTGTCGTTCGGACATGCCCGATTTACGTAGCATCGGCTTTTTTTTTACCGCGCGGATTTTTACGGTCTTCGGTCGGAAATCCTTCAGACAAATATTCGGGACGAAAAGTCAACGCACGGATTGTGCTGAAAGTTTTGACTATTTGTTCAGTTTGTGTCGCGGAATCGAAACTCCCGAATCGATAAAACCCCCGGCGAACTCGAATGATCGACGTACAAACGAATGGCGTTAAAAAGTCTCAGGCAAATATTTGAAACAGAAAGTCGTCGCGCAGATCTTGCCGAAGTCGGATTATTCGATTCACGCTGCAAAATTGAAATTTCACCTCGAAAAGTCTCAGCACACATAATAAAATTTACACGCAAACGAGATTATTTCAATCTAACGAAGTCGCACTATTATCGCATTATGTATGCGTATGTACGTTTGTTTTTACGATAAAGATTGCGTGACGCCAAAAATTTAGGTAAAGTGTTACATTAAATTTTTATATCAGACGTCCGCAAGGATTTTAATTATCCGCTCAGTAAATATGGATCAGCGCTCATCGCGGATGAATTACATCCTTTGTTTCACTTTTTTTTTTTCGCTCGAAAGAAGGCACGCGAGTATCTCGTGCGTGAGCAGTGAAAGTGTGCTACAGTTAATGAATTAGCCTCGTGCCATAATTTGTCCGTACATACGTTACAATTAGCATCGAGACATTAATCATTTTTATTGTCGTAGCGCGTACCGCCTGCGTACGCGGCTGCGTTTTTCTCTCCTTCCGGTCAAATTTCTGCCGACTCGAACTAGCAGTATTCTCGGAGGATGTGTATCGGTTCCTCTATTGGCGTTATCGCAGAATAAATAAAAACAATTAAATGCTGTAAGCTCTTATAAATATGGAAAGCTTCCATAAATTTCCAACCGCATATGTTGTCTTTTAATATAAAAGTTAAAGCTAGCTTGAGAGACCAATACAAGCCTCGATGCATTGTTTTTACATCAAAAGATTTAATGTGTACTTCAAAACGATTTCATCCTCATGCATACATAGAAGAAAAATATAAGATGTTATCTTGGCTGCTCACACTATCCTGCATTTCTCGCATTAATTTGCTTTTGCCATTAATTAACTTTAATTTTGTAAATTTATGTTGCTTATTTAATGCCATTTCCATTCTTAATTTTATTTCCTATACTTCTTACAAGTATATCTCGTATTATATCTCAGTTTTTTTAATAATTCTTAAAAATTATAACATGTAATAAAAATTATGACTTTTTGCAAACTTTTCCGGCCTCTGCGGTATTAGAAATTAAAACATTAAAAATAAATGATAATTAAAAGAATATAATACCGCGCGATATACCGTGAGTAATATCTTTGACGTTATTAAAGTTGTAATGTAAGTGGATTGTGCCCGTTCAATATTCGTTTTGCATAGTTCGACGATAATATAATGCGCGCCTCTGAAATTCGATGAGCAAACTTTCAAAATGACCACTCTATTTCGTATGTCCCATACATACCCTGTCGAACAAATATTTCCATATTAAAACGTGCGCGACGATTTTATATCATCCTACATATCTATATTAATTAAAACAAATCCCACAATTAATCTATAAGGTTCTTTTTCATAAATCGCGTTTTGTTCATTACGTATTGTTAACTGGATTGAGACAATCATTGGGACGACAATTGATATTATATCGGATTGCAAAAAACTTTGATTTCGTATTATTCAAATCTTGAAAATGTTTTTCTCTTGTCATAAATGTTGTTTATTATTGTCTCGTCTGAAACGTTTTAATCATAACGAAGAGTAATAAATAAGGAGAGAACATTTCGGATAGATTCATCGTACCGAGATAATGAATAATTCGATCCCTAACAATGGAACGGGCTGTAGATGAATTACCACACAGCGAAGTCGTTGCAACAGCTATCACTGTCTCTATATATCACGCGACAAGAGAGCTCTTCGTCGGAAGAGAATCTATTTCATCCTTCGGATTCCAAAGTACTAAACGCCATGGAGAGCATAAACTATGCAGCTAGAACGACGATAATTAATGATATGATAAAGAGGAATTGAACAATGTTTCTGAATGTGTCTTCTCAAGCGCATTAATCTGTGGCTTATATAATGAAATTTTCCATACTAAGGATAGTCAAATCATTTGTTTCTTTTTCCGAATTAGCAACGCAAAGATAAATATATAAATTTATCATAGCTGTTACAATTACTTTCGCAATATTTCACAAAAATTTATATTTAATAGCGATTACTCTGTGATAAAGCAGATAGTGACACGTGTTTCTCCTATATTTTCTGTAGTTTCGAGTTTATATGATATCACTTATTTTATGATGTTTTAAAATATATGGAGCGAAACGGAATTTTCTTTTATATCTATCTGAAAATAGATACGTGAAGCGAGCAAAAGGCAACAAATGAATAGAAATAGAATAACGCATATTTTTGTACGTACGAAAAAGTCTTAGAAGAATGTAAAAATTAACATTGCGATTTTTGGTGTGCAATTTCGCGGCAATTCCCACGGTAGACGCGGTGCCGGCCGATAATTCCGCGAGAATATTCTTGTTAAATCTCGGCCCTTTTTTCTTATCAGCATGTCTCCTTCCCACCGCTCCGTTTCTCGATTCTCTTGATTTCATCGCCGTGGCAATTCAATTCCGGAGTTAATCGACGTAGGTACTGGCGGAAACGAGCCTGGAGATCGGTTACGGAAGGAACGCGGGACTGCGGAATAACCGGGAGAACGTTGTTAAAGGAATTGGCCGGAAAGTTCTGCCAAAAATTCTCGTTACGGGACACTACGGGGGATTTCTCGATATTGATTTTCATTATCAGTTTTGTGTATAACCGAAAGAAGCCTTAGAAACGCTTTAACGCGTAGTATAAATAGTATAAATATATATGAAAAAGAAAGGAAAATTTGAGAGAAATGAATCTTCAATTTGAAGGAGGATGATAGAATACTCGACAAACGTGTCATCTTTTTATTCTCATTTTACCATGAGCGAGAGACCGCTTATTGTATTCTATTCAAACGGCAAATAACATTGTAACGCATTTTTGTACGCTCGAGCTTTTATAAGATTTCGGTTATCTACCGCGCAAGGCATGATCCCTTTGACGTGTTACTTGATGCTGGAAATCATCTCCGAATGTTATTTCAATCAATAACACTTGTGTGCTCATATGCATAATGCTATTAATAATGTTACCGAGAGTGGAATCCCATAAGCAGCAAGTGGAGCTACACGCGTAACCAAACGTCGACACACGCTGGAGATAAGTGCGACTCTGAAGGGATCCTGCTTCTGAGTCTACAGGCATATGAAAGGGAAAGATATTGGACACGGATAACTGGCTCGGAAATCGAACTCTTTTCTTTACTTGCCGAGCAACCGCTCTAACTGTTATAAGCCGTATAGCTTATGCTATTTTTAATGCACTGTGCTTATGAGATGAACTTTAAAAGCATGATTCAATATATAGTACGCCTTTCCATTCTTTAACGCAATTGTCACTATATTTTCTAAAATTATCTGCATGGAAATTATATTTCAGTAAAAGGATGAATTTTGCAGAGATCGTTTTAACAAGGTTATACTTAAAATTGTATTAATGTACTTAAAAGTTAAGAAGAAACTGTCTTGTTTTTAGAGAAATTAGAATAATCGAGTTTAATACGTTATGAGAGATTGCACAATGGACATCAGCAAATTTCTCAATATATCTGGTATTATATTCTCCGATAATTGAATTAGGGAAAGTACGGCATGCATCGTGGCATGAGCTCGTACACGCTGCAGAATCGTGGCCGGTCTGTGGTTGTGCAGATTAGCTCTGTGAGTCGCGATCAGTACTTTCGCCTACTTTGACGGATTAATCTAAATCCTCCCCCTCGAATAAATCGCGCGCCCGGTAATCGCGAAACACCGGCGTAATTGGCGCAAACGGTATACGCCGCATAAGCTTGACGACGGCGAGATGCCGATGGGCGGGCGATTTTTGGCGGGCGGCGTGTTTTTTCGGGGACGAAGTTAATTTGTTTGCCGAAACGACGCGACGAATTCAGAATTTACGACCTCCGTTTATTTCATCGTCGAGCATTTCAGCCGTGTGCGCAAATTCTGTTCTCGTTTAGAAATTGTAATTGATATATTTTTTTATTCAGAGAGAGGGAGAGAAGTAGAAAGCTTTAAAAATCGCCAGTAATCAATAAGTTGGAATTTTTACCAACGAATTTAGATCGTACAGTCGTTCGATCATAATTTTTTATTATGAAATCCAAATAAATTTTTATAATTTATACATATATTTATACATATTTTGATTCAATTAAATACATAAAATTGCTGGCAATAAGTTAAATGCAGCGCGAGTAAGTATTTGAATATTTATAACATAATAACATGCGATCGATCAAACAATTACAAGTGACAGTAACTGAAAGAGACGTAAATGTGTGACTTCAATATCAATCTATTTACATGTATAATACTGAATTGCATAGTGTCAGTATTCTACTTTTTTAATATTCTATCAAAACAATACACTAATAATATTTCATTTATTTTAATATAAAAATTATAGTATCAATATCCAGATTTTTTTAAACTATTTCTCTCGTTAAACATTTTGAAACGCGAAAATACACGCATAGATGCTTTAGAAGAGTTGAGTTTTACACAAAACGTCGCGTTCTGAATTATACATCTCCATATATCGCATCTGGAACCACAATTGCGTTGGATAAACCATCATAATGCGGACGACCAATCCGGTGACATCGGCAATCTGGTGCCATCAGGCACCGCCGCGAGTTTTCCGCCCCAAAGAATAAATTTCCACCCGCGTCTATTTTAAAAAAAGGCGCGCGACTCCGTCGTCCTCACTTTGAAAAATGATTCCCCGAGCTTTATCGCGCCCGGTAAAGTGGCTCGTCGAAGTTTATGATTATTTGCGCAGACGAGATTAACCTGACCTGACCCGAGGAATTGTTTTTGCTTTCGGGAAATTTAGTTTGCGAAATTTAGTTTCTCGGTCGCACGCCGTGTTCGCCGATTTTCTCCGTAATCCGGCTCGCTCTAGTAATCTGGGTCTCGAGCGAGGTTGAGTAGATCGTCTCGCTCTTTCATCCTAATTCCTGCCTGGCTCAACTTGCTCTGGTCAACCAAAAACACGTTCGGAAATCTTCGTTATGCCACGTTCGCTTCGTTCACTTTTCGTGGAAAGATATCTGTCACTGTCTTACGACTCTTGTCGAAGATCGTTACCTCTATTTGCGATAATTGAGGGTCAGTCTGGTAGAGTGCAACGAAAGCAGTTTTTCCTCCCTAGAAAATCAGGAGTCGTAGAGAAAATGAGAGGACGCGCGCGAATTTTTTCAGCTGTGATTCGGTAACGAGCAGCTGATGGATTTGGAGTCCTATCCCCTCGATTGTCGTTAATCAATCAATCCATTTTATCCCTATGCCATGTAACTCTTCTAAATTAAACCGAATTAATTTTCTGTTGAAAAAGGATATTTTAGATGCTGTTTTTAAAACTCATAACGTCATAACGTCAATGAAATTGTTAATTTTTGACAACTTGATATCGAAATATCACATTTTCAGGGCTTCTATATTTTTTATATTATTTTGCTTTATGGAATATTAAAAAATTTTCTCGTAAAATAAAACAAAAGAACAATTGAACAAAGAGTTATTTTTATATGGAAGAAAGGAAGAAAGAAATACTTTTATACTATTCTCTTTACAGAAACAAAATCGATGCGGAATATAAGTATATTAATGCTTTACCTTAGAGACGTATTTTTTTCTCGCGTATAAAACCTTTCCAGACTTGCTCTCAATCGCACGGTAAGCGGATAAAAGCGGGTGAAAGTAATCTCGCTTAATACATCGTTGCGAGACTTGTCATTATTCCAGCAACCCTCTTCGCAAACTCGTCCGTCTTCTCTCCCTACTTTCGGCGAATATTATCGGGCAGTTGCAGTCAAAGTTTGGCGTATCGATT
Source organism: Tetramorium simillimum (assembly GCA_011636635.1). Taxonomy (NCBI): domain Eukaryota; kingdom Metazoa; phylum Arthropoda; class Insecta; order Hymenoptera; family Formicidae; genus Tetramorium; species Tetramorium simillimum. Next base: position 8,012 of record VBVQ01000602.1, read on the forward strand.
ACGTCGTGTGTGTGGAGCGCGTGTATAGGGTTGCGCGTATAATATCATCATCGACCTACGTAGTAATATCGAATGATTAGAACTTGCCACTTCCTTTCTCTTGCACTCGCGCGAGAAGCCCAACCTTAAATACTCGATAATAATTGTATAATAAATGTCATCTGCGGCGATGTGATGATATTTCGACGTTAAACATTGCTCTTGTCATCCGATTTCGATCGATTCCAAGCACGGCTGGCTACGTTCTTTTGTAATCTTGGACCCGGAGAGATTTCCACCCTCGTCCCTCTTGTCTTTCGTTTTCGAGATGAAACGTCTGTGATTTCGATACAGAAACAGCGTTAGGCCTTGGAGTGGGTATCTCCTGCCAAATCTGGTTTCTCTGATCGATACTACCGTCCGAATATCTATGGATATTCGTTATTTTTCATTCCTCGCGAGACTCTTCTTCATTATCCTCACTAGAGTTTGAGATTCTTGACATCGCGTCCCTCTTATTGCTTTCAAACCGAAATTTATAGCTTATTCGCGAACTTCAATTTATTAAAATTGAAATTGTGAATTCTTTAGGATGTTTTATACACGAGAGAAAAATATATCTGTAAGATAAAGAATGAAATTTTAATATTATATACTTTACATTAACGTTTAACTTCTGTAACGTTTCTGTAGGGAAAATAAGATAATTTTTTTTTATTTCTTCCATATAATCTTCGAAATCTATTTTCTGAAAACTTTTGGATAACTGTATAGTCACACATGAGTACGAAGGTGGCACTGCCGTTATTTGTTATACTGTACTTATTGCAATCGAAGTTTCGGAATCCTGTAAACAAGAAAAGAAACCGGAACGGAAGTATCGATCAGAAGCGCGTGGTATGAAACGCAGGGTGACAGCACTTTGGCACTTGGGCACAAAAATGTTGTGGATGTTCTGACGTTTATCTTGAAAACGGACGAGGGACTCTTTTCCAATGCTTACCCTGTCGATTGGACGTCGAGGAACATGACGACGATTACACGCTCGAACAACATTAAAGTGGTACCGTAATACCATTACGTGGTGCATCGATAGACCTACTCGACGTCGATCAACATTAAAGGCTCTTTGCTGCGAGTTGACTGACATAAGTCAAACTACCTGCGGTCACATGTGTTACCCGATTATTGCTATAATTAAAATGTAACAATATTTTATTTTATATTATTTTATATTATTTATTTGTTTATTTTTGCATGGCTAGAATTCTTTTTTTCTTCGGTTACGGAGCATGCCTTATGTTGTGTATAATTTATTGTAAGTAAGCAAAACTTTGCAATCGTAGCAATAGTTGTCTAAAGAAAATACGAAGAATGATACATCATCGCGAAGGAAGCATCAGGCCTGATATTCTTGGCATCGGTATCCTCAAAGAAACTTATAAATGCGCTCCGTAATGTTGCCCCGTCAAATCTAGTTTTACTAGATTAATAACTTTTCGAGATCTCCCGCGGGAGTAAAGCATAGCGGATATTACGGACACTGACGATTAATAGCCAGACTCAAGTATTTAGACATCCCCTTTCGCATTTTCCCGCCTGTTTCGCGGAATAGCGTGCTTCGGGATTTGCGACAAAGACCTGACATCCTCTCCCAGCACGTCTCGAAACATCATCGTCGAAAAAGTTTCATATAATCGCGTTACGAGCGCACAGGTGCGGAGAAGTGTCTTGCGCGAGTACACTTGAGCATCTAGCGTGATAAGTTTTATTTTTGGTCGCTGGCATTCGCGAGAGAATGGTACTTCTTACTACTCTACTTTTTACATTATCTCCATTATGGTGAATAATACATTTATATAGATTTCGAACAGTATAATTGAATTTTTATTAAGTACAACTGTGTACAATGAAATATATAATAATATATAAATTTAATAAATGTAATAATATAGTCACACAGTAAATAACACAATCGATTTCTAAGATGACATTAAAACAAAATGTAGAAACTTTAGTGTAGACATTTGGTATTTACACGTGGTGTTCTTCACGCAAAGTAAAGCCTTCATGCGCGCATATTGGCTGATTGCCAGATAGAGATGTGCTTTGGGGTTGAAACGGATGTTGCCCGAATGATTAATGTGACGGTGCGCGTATTGACACTGGCTGGCCGCGTTATACTTGATAAGTCGGCTACCTTTTCGATTTTGAGTCCGTCTACGCTTGGAATTGCAAAAAAGAATTATTGTCGCATATTAAGCTTTTATTTCCCAAGTGCGAATTAATAAATCCGGATTTAGAAAATATATTAATTTAGGAAATATATTTACCTCTAATTATATGTATATGTCGAATGATTAATCGCTTGAATGTTGAGGAAAAATTGCGGCCGGTGGAGCAAGAGATCTTTAATCGGACACCGTGTCCCATAATTAATCCACAAAAATCTGCAGTTTAAGTCGGTACGCGCGCCTGTCTGCTTTTGTTTCTCTTTTCTCCTGCATGAATATTCACGAAGATCATGCTTATTTATAAGCTTCCTGCACACGAATAATAAAACATGAAAATTTTCATTGGCGTGCATCCCGATTTTGCATCGACACGTAACAAATTTCGAAACTTCGATTTTAATTATTTATCTATTTAAGATATTTTTTATCCGTAATGTCGCAAATAATGATGTCTCGCGTGATCCAAAAATCTTCAGTCGAATTCAATCTCAGAAACGACATTAAAAAAAACACAAATTCTTTTTCTAATTAATAAATATACTGGGAGGGTTTAGATGAATTTTGATCTTAGGGACGTGTAATTGCGGAAGATTGTCTGGTCTAATTAACTGAAATTCAAGGAAGATCCTCTCCCGGATAATAACTTTTTTTTTTAGACTGATTTCCGTGGAAATTGCGCGAAAGTAGAAAGAAGGAGAAATTATTTATGGCAGTGCAATCTACTTTATTCTTGAGAGCGATTAGATTTTTTTCGAGGAAGGAAAATATGCCTCGTCTCTACTTCCGCGATGTTCCGTGATTCTATATCTCTGTTTCCTTTACTTTTTTCTCGCGGGACATTGCGTTTGTGCGTAAAAGCGGAACAGAGATAAAATAGACAGAAAAGAGGATTATCGACATTCCCGCAGCAATTCAATCGCGGAATCGCGGAGCTTCTCTCCTCTCCTCGTGACTCTCAGTTTTATTTCCCTTCTTTCTTTTTTTTTATCCAAAATCGAATTTTTCCGATAAAAACCATGATGTAGTGAATCTCGATATTTTAAATACGGTTATGTATCATTGCCTTTGGCTTGCAACGATATATCTATCGCGCGTTAAACGGTTTCTCCACAATTAAGTATAGTATTTGCGAACGAAACTGGGGTAACCGGTTCCCCTCCAGCGACTTTTCAAACGGTACTCGCAAAGCCTCTGCCATTTATCTTAGCTTTTTTTATTGCTATGGCGGAATCGATTTTCATGACGCGAGTCATAAATTTCCTTTAATTCAGGATTGTCTGTTCTCATGCTCACGATGCCTAAGATGCATAATGAAGAATTATATGATCGCGTTGTCTCTCGATTCGATTACTTCTTCCTTTATAATATCTACGCTTAAAACAGACATAATCATAAATATCAGCTATGTCAATACTGAGTTTTGAGATGCAACTTGTCTCAGTTCCATGAAATATTCTGTGTTGTCTTGTCAAAAAGTCATTACCACGCTGGAAGCTTTCTCGCCAAGATACCGCCTTAGATATTCTAATTTCGGCATTAGTGACGATAAGACCGGAGAACATTCGCCAAATTGCAAGCAAACGGCGGGAAGCGTGTCGGCGGAAATGTCGTTATAACGTCGTCCGTGATACACGCCCGCCGTCCGTAGTAAAACGCCTCACCTTATGCTCCCGGAGAAATGGACCATAAAGAACGGATAATAAGATCGCTGTAATGAATAACAACGAGAAACGGCGCAGGTATTTATCGTCTGGTAGTTGCGGAAAGCAATTTCTCCGCATCAAGCAGCACGTCGTCGCCCCGTATCTACGTGCTCCGTTTACTTTGCGCGATTATCATGCGTTGCAGGAGTGTCGGTGCTAATTGCGGTGACCTATCAGATTTTAATTAAGACATTATCTCCCTCCGGTTTTCAGACTGGGAACGCGCACGCGGTGCCATTTGCGAAGACCTCGCCAAATATCTCGTGAAAGAAAATATAGATCTGCGATTTGATTCAAGGGCACCGACAATTCACAGGCAATTAATCTCACATAATTTTCGTTCCTTTTTGTTTTTGTATTTTAATCTTAAATCAATCGACAGTTAAGACCTTCAATTCACAGTTAATACGTGCGACGAAATTGCAGATAATAAACGTTAAAAATAGAAAAACCGCAGCCAAACGTCATTCGTTCTTGTGGATCGTTCATAGATATTATAGAAACGAAATTTGATGCGGGATGTTGCTTACAAAGGGATGAAAGAGGATTTTTACGAAAGACAAACGGTCTCGAGAGCAACCGCGCGGCAGTTTTGAAGCGTCTCGAAACCGTATGTCGACGCTGAGAGGAAGAGAGAGAGAGAGAGAGAGAGAGAGAGAGAGAGAGAGAGAGAGAGAGAAAGATAGAACGGGCTCTCTCTCCACCGCTCTTCACCGCTGCACTGTTTCGAGAAGCCTCGAAATTTTTCGCGTATAATCCCTAATTAATATTCGATGGCCGTGCGCGCCCGTCGAATCCGTTGGCGATGTTGGCTGGCTCTCACGTTCCTGAATGACTATCAATCGGATAATGTCTCCCGTAGCGCGCGTGTCGATGAATGGTTATCGATTAGTGATTAGTCGTCGAGAATTGTGCGAAATTTTTGTGCCGCGTGACCTTAATTAGTATTTCATTAGCACTCCTCCGATATTCGGGGGATGCGTTTTTCAACAATAAATCTCGACAATACGTCGTCAGTCTGCCAGTCACAGCCTTCCGGCAAATTCCCATTATAGCAGCTTCGATTTTAGAAGTGTTAAAAATTATAGGATGGAGAACGCGGAATATTTTGATTAATTTGGATATCCCTCTAATACGAAAAGAATATTAAAAGGATGTGAATCGCATCGAGGAGACGAACGATGATGAATAAATTGACGTAGTTGTACAAAAGCTTTAATTAAAATCCAGCGACGTTTGTCTCGGTATTTAAATAATTTCGTTTTATCAAAGCAATTTGATGAGAGAACTTCGATATGGCAATCTTCAATGAGACAGGCAAAATTGAGAGGAGGGTCTATTATTATGCATAATAACACGCGGAACCAATAATCAATATATCTTTGTGGAGATATCGATATCTATTTCAATGGTATGATCATAAAATGTAATCTGAGCTATAAAATTTTATTTACGCAGCAGGCATCTTAAATAACTACAAAATAACTAAAAAAATATATAATAAATATAAAGAATGTTGTAATACAAGTGTGCTCCCGTATAATGTAAGGAAAGCAAAATATTTTCCGAAACTATCGGTTGATTGGGTGTCGAATATTACAAGACACATTGTATTAGAAGACAAAATATTTAAGCAGTTCTTTAGAAACTCTCAACCTGAGACTCTGTCGTAATAATTTTATTGTCACATCGTAACAGCGACAATAAATATTGAGTACGGTATAAAAATTTAATTATTGCGTTTTATCTCAAATGAGATTCTTCTTTTCCTTTTTTACCGCTGCAGTAATCGTTTAATGTACATACATAACACGCAGGTTGTTACGTAAATCGAACATATGTTTATGACAGATGCGCGAGTGTCGTTTTATCTAGTTTTAGGTCGCGCGGGTTAAAGATCTTAAAAACAAGTGATCTTGAGAATCTCGCGTGATTCCAGTACTCTTTTTGTCACGCATTCGTAATCGAACGAAACAAAGTTCAGCGATATTGACAGAATATATTGATTTCGAAATATTCATTGGCATCAACGGTCACACACTGTGATCTGCGCACATTACAAATTGCTCGACGACTGATTATTATATTGACTTAAAATTCTCGTTTGTTAATTCCATTTATTTCTTTACCTTGCACAACATTTATGCCGTTATTTCGACACGTAGCAAAGTAATGTATCTACCGTGAGCGCGGTAAATAATCCGGAAGCCAAAGTCTTCACCGTGAGTACGTCTTCACCGGAAGTTCCGCGGACTCTGTCGATCCAAACTTTACTTAGCGGAACCAATTGGAACCAAGGCTGCACAGAAAAGGTCACCACCTACGAAAGGTCGAAACTCGCCCGCGACGAGAAAGCAGAAGTTCCCACTGTAATGATGCTGAAGCGACGACCTACTTCGTGAACTCCGATGGGATTCGCGGAAGTCCTGTTTAAAGAGTGCGAATATTTTGTCTAATCGAAAAGCAAACCGAATCAATCTTTCTCGGCTCGTTCTCGCGGCTCGCCGGAAGTAGCAATTTCCGCAAACTTAAATAAACTTGCCACTTTCCAGTTCTTGAAACTTTGCGTGAATCTTGGACTTGAAAAAATTATTGAGATATATTTTTACATTTGTGCCTCCAAGTTTCTTCCCATGTATTATATGCATTTTTCCCAAGTTTGCGATTTTTTTCTTCTGAAGAGAACTTTTATCAGACGCAACTTTTTCATCAATTTTTACCTTCAAGTAACAGGAAGTAAATAACGATCTCTCTCTCTATATGTCGACTATCTTCATGAAGATACCTTTCGTCTCTTATTCCTTCTACTTAGTTTCCTACGAACCCACGCGATGAAAGGACGGAAGGAAAACAAAAAGAAAGGAGAACAATGGGTGTGGGTTGACTAAATAACGGGTGTCTCATATTTTATGTCTCTTGAGCCATTACGATAATAATAAATATTAATATATATATAACACAATATAAAAATTAAGACATTAAATTTTATTTTAAATAATATAATAGAAATAATATTGCGATTGCAAAAAATACTAATAATCATTTAATAAAAAAATTAATTTTTTTTAACAATTTTAATATATATAAAATATATAAAATATTCCCTCGCAAAGAAACTCCAATCTTATAATTTTAATAACACAAAATCGAAGTTTCAGAGAGAAATATATAAGTATATAATTGAATAACGAACACAGAGAAATATAACGAAATTCAAAAATTAAGACATCTTAAGAAACGATGCGCAAAAAATGCAGTTTTTCATATTTAAAATATTTCCTGATTGAAAAGATAGCGGAGAACAGAATATCTTACTTTTAACGATCTCGATTTTCCGATGAGAGAGGAATCCTAGAGTCGGTGATGCGCGAAAAGACTCGCGAGAAATCCGGTAACGTCGGAAAGAATGAATTGTCTTCGCGGCCGCGGTTTTGTACATGCACATTAGGCGTGCACGTGCACGATCGCGCACGATTGCAGCGTCGGTCGATGTGTCATGCCCGCACCCAGTCGATGTGTCATGCACATGTGTCTCTTTGTGGGTCTAAGGTGGGAATGATCCACCTCTCGTGAAGCCATCCGCCTTATAAGGGCGCTATTGCACTTGAAGCAGTACTGAATGTATGTTCTGAATCCAAAAATTGAGTTTCGTACGTACTTGCATTCAGCGATAGATTAAAATCACCTAATAAAGTTATAAAATTAATTAAAACTTAAATTCCTCATTTAACTGTGCTGATAGTTTTTATTTTTCATAATATTCAGTATACTTTCTCGCTTACACAATCAATTGCGTTGTTTAATTGCTTCGTACTCGCAAAGAAAAAAATGCGAACGTCGCGTTTAATGAGATTTTTGCGGATATGAATACATGATATACCATTAATATACTCGATTGTATGTAACTAGTAGGCGAATTTCGATGCTGGACAATAGTAATTGGGTAATATCCGTGTCGTAGGAAGTTTTATTGAGTCGTTGCGACACATTTGCGTAGAAAATAATTGGTACTGTTGTATAATCATGCGCGATTGTCGGATAATAATTACAGTATGAAATTACTGATTAATTTATAAACGATGAGAAAAATATAATGAATTAAAATCAGCGTTACAAAGACGTAACACAATAGACCCCCGCAAAGTAGGTAATGTCGAAGTATTAGATCTGTGAATATGGTGCCTCGAAACGCGAATTTTTACAAAATTGATATGACATTTGGTTATCTACAATTTGTCCAACTTTACAGAGTTTGAAATATCATTATTAAATTGCGAAATTTACAAATTTTTATGAATTAGAAATATGAACATATAAAATTTTATTTTTTATGACACTTTATTTAACTTAATAAGTTTTATTTATAGATAGAATTTTGCTTTGAGATTTATTTACAAAAACACTTATAAAAGATTAGATAAAGACTTATTCCATATCTGTAAAAAAACTTTAAAATAACAAATGCCTTTAATAATATATATCTTGCATTTAATATATTTATACATGTATACATTTTTAATTGTAAAATACTTGTATTTAAATTTAGCATAAGATGAAATATATTTAGGTTAAATGTCTCATTCGTTTCACGAGAACTACCATAATTCACACTGTCAGTCTTGGATGCCTTAAGAAGGCCTTAGTTAAAGATGTCAAGGGAACTACGTACCGCTTAGTAAAATCGCTTTTACAACTGTACCTAAATTGGCATTACATTCAAAATTGGCATTTAATACAATATCTTTTTTCAAGGACCAGTGTATTTCTAATAATAAATCTTTTATACCATAAATTAAATTAAATTAAATAATTAAAATAAAACTTGTAAAAGTCAAATAAAAATGTAAAAGTCGAACTAAAATTTAATCATAATAAAAATTCTTCACTGTTTGCAGTTATAATTAATAGTCCTATAATTATATGTTCATAAAATCTATAATAACTTCTATGTTTATCATAATGTACACTTATGCAAATTCAACACTTTACGCAGGTTTAAGTAAAGACGTCTTTTAAAAGATATATTTAACTCATATACATAGGTAATAAAAGAGATATAGCGAATTTTTTTCGTTTATATCACGCTAATAAGATTTATCTCTTTAAAAGAAATTATCTTTCTAAGAATACCTCTTTTAAAAAAGATTTATCTGTCTAAAATCTGTCTATTTATTTATAAGATATCTCTTTTGAATGGCTTTCTTTCATATTTATTTATCTCTCAAAGCACGTTGTTTGAAAGACTGATCGAAAACAAAAGAAATACATATTCGTCTGGGACTGTTAAGCTTATTCGTGGTCAGTGTCTCTGAAAGATAGACAAAAGATAGACATAAAAAAAAGAGACCCGTCCGTCAGGTTTCGATAAATCAGGATCACGTGTATGCGATTGACACAGCCGTCTTAATATTCCACGTCTCGTTCGTTCTTTGATGACCTGGTCGGAGAATCCATGTGTCAAAGGAAATATCCCGAGAAATGTCCTTTACTTAAGATGACCCTGAAAACGGACATTTAACTTTCCCACACCTAATGACCCTTGAAAAGCGAAATAGTGTCGTCCGTAAAATTTCTTTTCGGGATCTTTGAACGTCTAAATATAAACAACAGTCAATTTTCAATTGAATGATAAAATGTTGAAGGAAACGGAACGAGGAAAAAATTTACACATTTCAAATACTAAATAACAAAGATTTTACAAACGAAATAACTCTTCTCAAAATAATTTATCCGCGATGAAATTCTTTTTCTCATTTCACGCTAGCGACAGAAAATCAATCTCCTCTCTATTAAATAAATTTTATTAGCTCATCTAATTAACATAAAGCGACAGCTTGTCGTTGCTGTCCATTTGGTCGAGATTTCATTCATCCTTCCAATCGACACTCGCTTCGAGACGAGCTCCCAAACCGCAACGCTCGTGGGAATTTAACGTGCCGGCAGGGACTCATTACGCCATTTATTATGCGAATTACGGACGTGGGGCCGCGGCGCGCGCGTTTCCCATGCAAATGCATCGCGAATAGCACGTAGAAACGGAACTTCGCGAACTTCCTCTGCACGCGGCGGGCACGCGCGTTTCGTCCAGCGCGGGTAATCCGCTTACCTCGTACCGTCTCGTGCCGGTCGGTTTCCCGCCGTTTATCTCGCGGCTTCGCGGCGAAAAAGGAGCGCGGCAGCGCTCAACTTTCTTGCGATACGAAAGCTCGGGACTGCGCGGTTCGGTTACGAGCGATGCGAATGCAATCTTTCATTTCTTGTGTCAGGTGCAGGACGATAAAAATTATTTTTCATGCGGGGAGACTCGCGGATATAAATGAACGCAGTAACGAGTTTCTGCTTCTGGATGCAAAAGTAGCGATACGATATGCACGGCTCTTGTACAGTAGCTTTCAAAATGTAACAAATAGTGTCGTTTCATTAATTCGAAATTTATTTTTCTTTAAAGATAAATTACAATGACAGATATATAATTATAAAAAATTTTCGAGATTTAATTTTCCTAAATTCACAAAATGTTTTTAAATTTTATAAAATGTAAGTCATTTTTTTAATATGAAGTGTATACATGTTAAATTCTTCTAACGAGATATTCTTTTTAATTAACAAAACATTTTTACAAAGTTTTTTCTCAATTTCAACACGACGTAGATATCATATCACTACCCAAATGGATTTTTCATTACCATGTATAATTTCACGTAGAAGAGAAAATTAAAAATCAAGCCATTCTCAACAAGAATGCCACGATTGCAATACACAAAAAAATATGTTGCGCAAAAAGTATCTCGGATACAATTTCCTTTTTATTTGTTGAATAAAAGTATAAAAAAAAGTCGAAAGAAACGCAAAAGTCAATATACAAGCAAGAGCGAGACCAAGGAAACCGCAAAGTGTAATGTGATTAAAGATCCGTGTAAGTCTCGTGCATCAAAGTCGTTTTATAGTTTCCTTATGCGCCAAATCGCCGTTCTAATGGCAAGGGAATTGTGCAAATTACCAGAAACTCTGCTCGCGATAGCAATCACCTGTCTCAGAGTACACCATGGAAACCGAGTTAGCGAGGTGTGAACGGGTAATTTATTTCTACGAGAGGAAATCGTTGCTAATTGTGAGCGAAATCGATCGCCAGGGTTTCATGGTCGCACATCAAAGATCCCTTGCCGTTGCCGATAAATTTAACGCATCGTCAGCATTCCCCTATCTCTAACAGCAACAATGTGATAATTTCTGTTGATACGGCGTAGTTCGCGTAAATCGCACGCAATTTATCGTGTTTTAACGCGTAAATAATTAAATTTTAGACGAGGACATGAAACCCCCGAGGAACAATCTGCGATTAAGAAGTAAAGTGAAACTACCGTTTAGCCACTGGATAATCCGCACGCAAACTACTATTACACATTTAATTTGACGCGGTCGAACACTAATGTAAGCTTAACGAGGAAGAATGATTTAACTATTGTAAATATTAATATAGATTACATCCGAGGAATGAAAGCAGATATTGAGAATTTAATGTGTTCTATAAATTTAAAAAAAAAATCGTTCACTATTCTTGGAATAATGGAGATCAATTTTTCACATACAATTGAAAATTTTCTATTAAATAATCAAGGAGCATAATTGAATGTGATATTGATTTCCGATGGGAAACGGAATCATCTCTAATATTTTTTCTCAAAACGTTGTCACTTTCAAGAACCCTTGCGGCTTCGATAACTTTTCCTTGACATGTCACTCTAAACCTCGACACCTGTACTATCGCCGGAACGTCGCGCCAGCAAATTTATTTCTACTCCACAGCTTCCTACGTATAATTCAAAGTATTCGAACACTCAGGAGAATTACGTGGTGCTTTATCGGCTAATGCATTACTTTAATTTATTATATCTAACTCGAAATTACTTCTCGCCACGGTGAAGCTTGTTCCGCGGTCAGTCCCCGACATAAATTAACGGCGTAATAATTGTTGCCTTACATTAAAAAAATATGGTTATTACAGCGCACATTAATCATTTCGATGTCGGGGAAATATTTATTATATCGCTAATACTACACTTAAAGACGATAGACTTAACGCAACCCAAGTACTCTCGTGGTAAAAACTTTGCGAGCGCTCTTTGAAAAGTCGCATGAAAGAAGACGAAAGAACTTTGTCTTAGAGTGAATTTTGTCTTAGAGTCGGATACTGCGGGTTTTAAGTAGACTTTACAAGCGGTTGGGAAATTTATGGCTTCCGCCGGCTTTGCTCCTATTCTTTCCTTTCCATCCTTAGTCTGTGGCCCGTAAAATCAAACGCTTCTAATTGAATGCGAAACCGAGTCTCTGACTTGAAGACGAGAGAGAAAGAGCGCGATATGTATGCACATACAAGCACGATACGCGACGTTTTAAATGTAGTTAGTAGATTGTAAATCGACGTAATTCGAGTTTCTATTAATTAAGGATGAGAATCCTGATATCTTACAGCACAAACAGGACAATTTTCCAAGCAATTAACGCAGCGCGACTGGATCAACAGTCTGCGCAAATTACGAATTAAAACCGGGTGCTTAACTTTGGAACTTGATTTGCTGTTACGATTTGCGATCTCGTGACTTGCTGCATCCTGTATAAACGATAAATTAAACGAACGGTAAATGTAGCCGCGAGGAAGAATTATGCTATCGCATCTGATATCGTAAAACCGTAAAAGCTTCATAGTACAAGACACTTTTAAATAAAACTTGGATTTTTGCTTATGTGTAAATATATATCGTGTCGTTCCATTCTTTCGTTGCCAAAAGAGAATCGCTGAGTCTCGCTTGACGAGCAAACTTAAGTCTCACTTTTTTTTTCTTATAATCTCATATTTATATCGCAATTCTGTACATTTTTAGTTCTCGCTTCTTCGTCATCCTCAAAAAAAGAGTCTCTACCGCGACTCTGCACTTTAGAAACCCACTCGATCACGGCGTTCGCCAACATGTCGAAGCAGACAGCTGACTGAGTCGGCAATGACTCACAGTCGTAATCGTTTCGTCAATTCCGTGTAACCACACTGCGGCTATAATTAAATCCAAACCGTGGAGTGTGTCTTGTCCTCGTCGACGGTTCGCATTCGCGTTTTTCCCTCCCGCTCGCGCCTACTCTCT
>VBVQ01000602.1:21073-52813 GCA_011636635.1 Tetramorium simillimum
AGACAGCTGACTGAGTCGGCAATGACTCACAGTCGTAATCGTTTCGTCAATTCCGTGTAACCACACTGCGGCTATAATTGAGCGCCACTGCGGTTGTGCCCCTCTCCAAACCGTGGAGTGTGTCTTGTCCTCGTCGACGGTTCGCATTCGCGTTTTTCCCTCCCGCTCGCGCCTACTCTCTCACGTGCGTCTCTCTCTCCCTCCGCAGCCAGCAGAAACCGCTTATCGAACCTCGTCTCACCTGTCTTCTTAATTTCTTGCTTAGTCTGCTGCTGCAATTTTTGCGCTCACGCGACGAGGCGCTCGCCCGCGACCGGAAGCACAAGGGGAACAAGGAGTTGCGCGACCGGAGGAAAAATTCGTTGTCTCGCGTGTAATGATGAAGTATTTCACCGATAGATACTAGCTAGCGGATCCACGAGATGCGATCTCGTCCACTGGATTATCTCTCGCGCCTTTAGCGACTCGGAGCCTCGATTACTACGGAAAATCTGATACGATCTGGCGGCCCAGAGGGGCCGAGTGAATCCACGCGGAAAATTGAGATAGCTGAGAGTACCATCGGAAACGAAGCAACATGAGTAGAGAAAATTAGTGCGGAAGTGAAATTGTTGTGTTCCGGTCTCATCGAGTGTCGCGAAAGTGATATCAAATCGATTTAATTGATTAAATTGATCTTAATGCCGTTATCTAATCGAGGTAATTTTAGGATTCAGTTTTCAGATCAGGTAAATTAACTTTAATACGTATCTCGTTACGTCAGAGTGAGTGAGAGCATTGCTGTCGCCGAGTGAGATCGATTTATGTTGGAGGTAGCACGGAGATAATAAATCGAAGCGCTCTGATTAGGCCGGTGCGGAAAATGAGATAATACCGATAAGAATCGCCGACTGACGCGATAGAAATAGATGAAGCGCGGAGAGACTTGGGAAGAAAGCAGGAAGAGAACTGGACTTGTTCGCGTCTAATTCATTCCTCGGATCGCGAGGGCGGCTTTTACGTTGGGCGTTTCCGAGGAACAAGCCTTATCGGAATGTTGATTAAAAATACAGTCTTAATAGGTTTGCGTGTAGTCTTTGCATAAACAAAATTTACATTACACGCTAATTATTCGCAGTCGTTGATACGGAAAGCAGCTATATCTTAACGTATAAATACCGCTCTGTATTTCGTTATATTTAGATTCTACGAAGAAGTTAATTTATATTCTTAAATAATCAGATAACGCGCGGAATCATTGTAATACAAGTGTAATAAAAATTTGCAGTTTTCCGAGAGAGCCGTGCTTTATCTCGGAGGTGAACGAGTTCTCACGTGCGCCCGTCTCGATCTTTTTTTTTTATTCGACGCGCTTCGTTTGTTTATCAGCTACGTGGCGCATTATCAGCCACCAGTAATACCGAGTCAATAATGAAGCGGCACCTTCGTCAGTTGCCGAAGCGCGGCCTTATCGTCGCGTGTCACATCGTTCCGCTCCACCGGTCGTCCGGGAAAAACGAAGTCGAAAAGGAAACTGATAAGGAGGAAGCGGGGAGGAAACGGGAAAATCGCGAGCTGCCGAGAACAGTTCTTTTTTTTTTTTTTTCGTTATCGATCGCGAATGTGCATGTAATGTAAATTGAATTAGTGCCAGTGGAATATTACGATGCAACTACACGTATATATGGCGATAACAAACGGCCTTGGATCGGCTCAGTGTGTTCGTTATCTTGCGAAATTAGCCTCATAGAGCTATGTCTTTAATAAAGGCTTGATTAGAGACGGCGGAATTTACTCAAGTAGAGTGTGGAACGCGAGTGTGTGACGCGAGCGCGCCGCGATTTTGCATCAGGATGGTGTGTGTGATAAGATATCCCGTGAGAAATCCTTATAATTCTTATAGCTTTGCTCCGTTAAAAACGCCAATGAATTCTCGCGGAACCCACGGCGAAATGCTTGCCCATGCATGCCGCATTTTTCCGAGTAATTATACGCGCGATCAGGGAGAATTATTGAAAGTACCCAGTGATTGTGTACCTTAATTATGCGGATTTTATGCGGGTTTAAAACCACCGGAGGTCTTCGGATCAATAATAAATATAAAATTAGCGCAGATGTCATTTTCTCGCGCGACTGATCATAAAATAATGATATGACGGTCATATAATAATCGCATGTATAATGACGATAATAAATATAATATATAAATATGACAAGTGCGCGTTGCAGAACAATTTTAATGTTAGTCAGATTTTACAGCGAAATCCTCGCGATCCGAAGAGGACCGAAAACAGAGCGTGAAACAACATAGCGAAATATCGAAATAGCGTAATTGTATACGTAAATTATCTAAAAACATTTTAAACTCGATGCGGATAACATAACAAAGTAAATGCAACGTTTATATTGTTGATTGCTGATTATACTTCAAATTCCAGATAATTTAACTGATAAACCGAGCAATATTAACACTGCAAGAGGGAAATCTCGCAGCATCTTTTGACATAGATTTTTCCCAGCAAAAGTTTCTCCGGCATCTCGTTCGCGGCGGGAGGAAATGTCGAAATAATAAAATCGCGGGTCTCTCTACGTTTACGCGACCGTGGAAACGACCGTAAAAACAGATTGGATCGGCTGGATTGGTAATGAGAGAACAAAGATTTCGATCACGTTCCCATTACGAATCAAATAATAGTAATACGCGACCGATCGAATGTTCCACCTGTACGGGGTGTCGTACGATTGTCGATAAACCGTAACCTTGACCGACTTTACGGCGCGATCGACTCCGGTGTACCGCGACGAAAGAGAAACTTTAATTGATGGAATTATACTGGCGAAACGCGCGGGTCAACTTGTCGCGGTCGTTTGCGTGAAACAACGCGAACTGTGCCCGAGTCGGTGGTATCGGTAATTATTGAGGTCAAGTAGCAGAGGGCCGCGAAAATGATACGATACTTATCGACGATACGAGGGGGTATCTATTTTAGATCATTTAATTTAAAAAGTTACGTCAAGACGCTAACTTCTCTCTCGAGGCGACGAAAATTTTCAATTTTCATGACAATCTAGATTAAAAGTAATGTACAATGTATAAAAACTATATTGCGCGCTACGCGTTCGGTCTGCGGCGAAATGCGAAATGGCTTTTTAAATTGAACCTTTTTATCGCATACGTATACATCGTACCGCAGATGGTTATTGAATTAATGAATTCAATCTCACATTAGTTTTTACATCGATATATGTGTCAAATCGCAGTCTGTTTCCGGCGACTCATCTCCAATTGATTTCACGAAACAGTGTCCGTCAAAATTTTGCTGCGTGGGCTTGCACCTTTACATTGGGTATTCACAAGAAAGAGTTGAATGTCACGCTCGATCAATTAAAATCATATTTAGCGCACGTTGGTTTCACTTCACGAGCTGAATCGCTCGCAAGCCATAGCGATCATTTAATTTGAAAACTGCGTTTTGATCATTCTACTGTATCCGTCTAATCTTATAGGTTTGGCGCACTAGCAGAACAAATCGTTATGTAACATATACAACGTGTAATTTCATGATACATGCGACAATCGCGTGATAACATATTATCACTCCACTGATTCTTGGAAAATATATATTCCCGTACTATTCTTCTCTAGAAGACGCAACTTGTAGACATAACGAACATTTGGGAAAAACAGGTGGAAAAAATATCTAAATATATTGTTTATTAGTCTATATATTAGCAACATTTTGATACAATAACAGTTGTTAAATATACTTAATTTGAAAACAAAAGATAAGTCGGACATTAAAAATAAAACAGAAAAATATGTAAGAGATAATAATGAATAGAATAACAATGATTGTGAGTTTACTTTTGATATTTTAAATCTGTAATTGGCGTTAAAATCCAGAGTAAAATTCAAATTATAATTTTATGTGTTGTGTAATATAACAAATATTTGAAGAATTAAAAACACATACATATATAAAATAAGTACTAAAAAGTGCACGCATATATTCATATCAGAGAATTATAAGCAAAATTTGAAAGGAGTTAGATTGTTTAGCACAAAATAATGCGATAAATTTGAAAAAATAAATTGAAAATGATGAACAGCGTTCTAAAGTACCGAAAAAATCCATTCGTCGCGCGAACATCAAAGGTTCGAAGGAATTTGATATAGATATCGTTCCCGCGAAATTCATCTAAGCAAGCCGAATCCCTGGTGCGATTTGATCGCGATTAAGTGCGGGGCAATGTCGACAAATATTTATCGAAGACACGGCCGGCTGGCATTCGAGTTGCATTAAACAGTGCCGTCTAAGGACTCGCCTCTTTATTCCAGCGCACAATAATTGCCCGCCGCGCTGTCGCAGCCCGTTATTATCGCGTGCAGCCCGTGAACCCGCCGTGTAGGACTTGATAACGGAGTGCAGTCCGCACGAGCTTATCGCGGGCTGGGGATTAAACGCGGTCTTATAATCCGTTTTCTCGCGATAATGCCGCGATATTGCATACGCGGGCGCGCGAGGCGCGTAAATTACGCGCTCCAGATATGGGATTCGACCGCGCAATTCAGCTGTGATCATGCTAATGTTGGACGCGACGCGAATTATGTTTTGCGGAGTCGGGGGGAATGCGCGGCGAAGGTACGGCGCGGGATGTAATTAAGCGCTTGATAACCAGTGCTGATTAGCGACTTTATACGTAGACGATATAAGTAGAGTCTATTGTAAGACATGCAAAAATGTATGAAGCTTGATAAAGATCTACTGACGTCAGATTGAGAAATAACAATTATGAAAAGTCGGAAGTAATAAAATGTCTCGTGAAATACATATATTACGTTAATCATGATTAAAAAAATACTTGGGTTTTGTAGAAATTATATATAAATATAAAGACTTTTAACTATAAAAATTATAACGAAAATTACTTTCTTATAATGTAATAATGTTTTTTTTTATTCCTAGAAATATATCGTTGAAATAAATCGAGGAAACAAGAAATAGCAGAACGTTATCGAAATTAAATAATATATTTCGTGCCTAAGTATTTCGTGCGAAAATACTGTCTCGATATTCAAAGTAAAATGAGCGATAACAATTATTATAAAGTGTGGCGCGTTAATTTTAAGAGCTATAATTAAGTAGTTATCATGTCACACCAACGTTTCAACACTATTTGTAAAAAAAAATTGTTACGTAGAAAAGAATGAATGGATGTTTCTGTTGTAAAGATATAATCTTTGAAATTGAAGAGAGAACAGGATAACTCTTCAAGAATTAGCGGGCAATTAGATTGACTTGATTTTTCATACATAAAAATTTAGATATTTCTTTCACCTGAAATTTAAATTAACTTAGTTGCTCTAAGAAAGCAGTATAACATTTGTGCTAATGTTGGAATTACTTTTTCTTCAATAATGGAGTAAACGACCTTTCCTTCATCGTGATAAGCGACACATTCTATTAGAGTAGTAAGTCTTGTTTCGGTAATTGGTCACTCGATTGGAACCAAGAGATAAATTATGAACATAATAGTGATAACGAGGGCAATAGTGAAGGTTGAATTGTGCGATCTTCGCTTGATAAACAGAAAAATTTTCTTACTACGTACAATAGCTGTAATTTTCGTAACAATTCTACGCAACGTTAAGACAGGATAATTTATTTTCTTTTTTTTTATAAACATTGAAAGCTGGTGAACTTTCATGAAATCTGAAAAATGACGCTGTGGGATGGAAGTATTTTCCATTTCATAAAAGAAGCACGCGTTCAATTCCGCAATATTGCACGGTGTAAAAATACGAGGGCATTTAAAAAAAACAGTGGCAGATATGAGATCGTAAATCGGATCAGCGGCTTAGAGGCGGTTAAGAAAGTTCTCAACTTCTGACGATCGATTTTATCTCAACTTCCAGGCTTCGTTAAATACACGGAAAGCAGAAAGGCGTGAGTGGACGTGATATTAACGATACAATCTATATCGTTAGCAGTGCAATGATAACACGTTATCGGAGTGATACCGTTTAACGACAAAGTTCGCTGTGTACCCACATGTGGGTATGTGGGCAAGTTACTACTAAGACGTGTTGTGCGCGATTCTGAGAGACGGAAAGTTATGCGATTCAGTCATCGAGTGGGAATAAACGAATCGTCATTTATATTGCGTGACGTGTGTGATGTTGAGTGCGAACGTCTAAACGCAATTCATTTTGCGTGTGGTGTGACATCCGACCGGGAAAGATGACACTGAAAAAGGAAACAAAGAAGTCTTCGAAAAAGAGCAAGTCGATCAACAAAACGACGAATTACAATGACGAGAGTGCGAATGTGCAGTCAGGACCCACGAAGGAATGCAGGCAAACAAAACCGGAAGCAGGTGCACAAAGTATTGGATATTAATCACTCTTTGCAAAATTTCTGATGAGTATTAGTAGAGTTTGATTAACGTTACCTTCCGTCAGACGACGAAACTGTCGAGAAAGTAATTGTTTACGTTAGCCGCGTCTGTATTGTCAGAGACTGAATTAACGTGACACGTTAAAGAGTTGCTAAATTGTATTTTTTGATCAAGATAATTGAGAATAACTTTATCAAAACAAGTTTCTAAAATTTCTCTAAAGCAAAAAAATTAGAAATTCTAAGAATTAGAAATTCAAGATTAATGAATATTATTAAAAATTTAGCATTGAAGTAAATGTGTTTAATATCTGTATCTTAATCAAAATTAACTAAAATTAAATGACAAAAAGTTTAAATCAAAATTAATATTATTTATAGATTTTTTTATTTTAATAAAAATAATTAGAATCGCATTCTATTAAATTTATAAACTAAAAATATATTTAATGTAGCTTAAAATAATTTCGATCGCATTTAATAGAAATAAAAGATTATACTACCATTTAAATTGATTAAAATATTATTTTTTAATCAATAAATATATATTAGAGTTTGAATAGAAAAAATGCATTTTAAGCTGTTTTACAGTATATAACGTTGAAGACAATTTTGATTATTAACATCGCCGGATATTTCTCAAGAGTCTTCCGGCGTCAAGAAATCACCGGCGAAGGAAATCTCGTCGAAGAATGCGGACAATCCGAGCGAGAAGCTCGAGCGGCGTTCATCGTTCCGTCGGAAATTCGGCGCCCTGTTGAGAGGAAGCGCCGAGTTACCGGCGGCGATAAACCGCGGCCTGCAGCCGATCAAGCGTAGCTTGAGCTTCAGCAAGGACCTTCACCGTAGCCACGAGCCCTCGAGGCAGCCCTACAGGACCAATAGCATGCAGTGGTACAACAGTCTCAGCTCGCTGGCAGAAGATGAGGTCGACGCCGATTGCAAGAGGGCAGGCGTCTCTAAAAAAGACGTTTTCGACAGCAGAGTGGCTCAAGTCACCAGGACGCGCAGTCTCATGGAGAAGTGCCCTGTAAGGATCTCTCGCTGTCCTTAGCAAAAATCGAGAATCGTGAAATATTTATTAGCCTAAAGAATGACGAAACTGTACGCGATTAAAAATTATATCCTGAGTCCGTAATTTTTTCTTGTCATTTTCTCGAAGGGATACTTTAGGGAAAAAAAACGGTACGGCCGGCAATAAGAATTATTTCGACGATGGGAGGTATAAAATGAGCGTGAATTACTCGCTGCCGGCGAAGTTTAAAAGTTTTCTCTCTTGAACAGAATTATTTTTTAAAAGTTTTGAAGAAATTGTTAATTGAGCGAAATTCATAAATGTCGTGTATAGCTCTCGAGAGAATTTCGCAAATTTTATTTAAAATATTATATATAACTGTCTCTCTCTCTCTCTTCTGTCCCAATATTTATTCATCTTATCTTCTCTTTTATCTAATTAAAAAATCGCAATTAATTCAATATTGTTCAATGGCAAAACGAGATACATGATGATGTCGACATTATCCGGTTCATTTCACGCAACATCGCTGAATCGAGGTGTAATTAACAATTAGACGCGGATCCTTATCATCTTCTAGGAATTCGCGAGAGGCATGCTATCCGGGGCTTAAGTCTCGTTAAACTGGCTCGGAGAGATTAATGAGATTTTATTTGCCTCATCCACCGGCCTTTATCAGTATCCTGTTACTCGCCGCGAATTTTTTCCTCCTTTCTCGCCTCTCGTGCTCCGGAGAAGTCTCGTTCAATTTACAACTTTTTTACCAGACAGCGGCATCTTGTATCGTCGGGAATTAACGAAAGATTCGATATTTTCAGCTAACCATTGGATCCAATTTTCCATTTTCAGTGAATGTCAGCTCCATCATTTTCTCTCTCTCTCCCTCCCTCCCCCTCTTCCCTCTCTCACTCTCTCTCTCTCTCTCTCTCTCTCTCTCTCTCTCTCTCTCTCTCTTTCTCAATTTTTTTATTCGCAAGTTTTTATTTCAAAAAGAATAAAGGAACGCATTATATAAAGTTAATGCTCCGTTGCCAAAATTTCGATGCAACGGACAGAATTTTCTTCGAGAACTCGCGGGTCAGAACTATCAGTTATATCGAAATTTTAAAAATGGGACGTTAACTTTACAGAGGTAAAGAAAACTTTGGCCGGAAGCTTCCAGCATGATTTCGTGCCGTGCACGAACGAATCGAGACTATCGATTTATGTGGCAGTTAAAACACCAATGGTATTTTAAATGATGAGGCATTCTTGTTACCAAACTATTGATTAGCTTTGAAATCATAATTCTATATGGAAATTAGTGGCGTGTCATAAAATTAAAGTTCGAATACGTATTTGTTGTAATTAACCTTGGTAGGCGAGTAATCTCTTATTTTATTCGTAGATCGGGTCTAATTAAAAGTCTAATTAGAGCAGTAGCCATTAAAACGTAGGTTCTGGATTTACGGCGGATTAGAGATTGATCCAAAACTGCGGAACGTCTCTGCAATACAGAGTACGTTGGTTGCTTTTTGAATACCGAATTTAACTACTCGAGGCTGAGAACCGTATCCGTAACGTTTTAGTAAAACCAGGAGGATTTCGCGAGGAAACCGTATCCGACGATATCGCCGGATCCCAACCGGGACTATTGTTCTGTAGGAATCCAAACACCTGAATCGCGGCTTTAGGTACAATCAGATCTGAATCTTACACGCGAAACCGACTAAGCGTTTAACCCATTTGCATCCGTACCAGTGTCTACGTTTAGCATGATACAATCGCATTCTGTGCATATAGTTCGCAGCGCCGACTTCCGCTGTCTTATTGACAACTTGACTTGCGGATTATCTGGCTGCTGGCTGATCTCTGAAAATGTAGCAATTACACGTTCATGAGATAAACTCACTGGCTTCGTGAACCAACGAAGGGGAACATTCCAAGAATTCCATTAACGCACGTAACAACGTCATTCGGTCCGCAATTTTTGACCTAAAATAGCCTTGTAATTATTTCGATTGGTACGCTTGTTCTTCATGGAGACTCGGAAATCTCGCCGCGTGATTATTTTGCGAACGATCGACAATTTGGCGCAAGTAATATGGTCAATCTGTTCGTATTAACGAATGATCTGCAGCCGTTAGTAGTACATTAGCAGACAATAAATAATTTGCAGGCAGCCGTTAGTGGTACTTTAATAGACATTTGCGACGTAAAATTGCTGTGCTAAAACGTCACTGATGGCAAGATGAATTTTTAATTTTTGCGCAATTAATCGGAAAAGCAATAAGCATCGTGTACTCTTAACAAGATGGTTGGTGGTTTTTATGATCCGATGCTATTTACGCGCGTAGATAGTTAATGAAAAATTTGCAAGAGTAATGAGACTTTCGCTCTTTCCTCTCCCCTCTCCCCGTTACTTTTCCTCTCTATTTTTTTCTTGCATCACGTATAGATGCTTTTTCCTCTCGGAAAACTTGGCGAGAGACTCATCCGGGTTTCACGTCGAGAATTAATGGCGGCGACGAGTGTTGAATAACGCCAAAGTTTATGAATTTTTTCGCAAATCCTCCTTCCAGATGCCACTTCTTACTGTATCCAGATTTATTATTCCTTTTGTTTATTATGTATGTGTGTGTAAAATATATAAGATTATGTTGTAAATAATATAAAATACATACATCGACATGTTGAGGGTTCTTCTCATTAACGTTACGTGGAACTATATATGTGCCTGTCACTGCGCGTAAATTACAATGAGAACGATTCGCGATAATGGCCGGCTTGGTTGAAACAAACCGCACTTTAAAATTCATACTCGTTTCATATTATTTTGCCTACGGCTTGATATTTACATTCATAATTAAAATAATATTGTATAGAATAATGTGTATCTATGCATGTCAAGTTAGCAATAATGAGAATATATGTGAATAATATAATTTAACAGAGAATATCCAACAATCGTTAAAAATTTTAAATTGAATTGCTATCCTATTCATATATTAATAGCATTAGAAATATTGTCAATGCATTTTAGGGTATATTTAATTATAATTATCTGAAATAAATATACATATATATCGCAAGAAATGCTACTGTGGATGCAATTCATATGCATAAAAAATTATAATTTTGCGATAGTTTGGTACTCGTTAAAATTTTTATGAAAGGAAGGAGATCGTACGCAAATAAAAAAATATGTATAGCAATTCTTCCGAGGTTCTTATTCAAATATTTATTTCTTACGATTGTACTAGTTGTATTTGATAATGCTTACATTTGTACCGAAAATTCATTATAATAACACATCTTATCGATCTATCTCTACTTTCGTGGGGAAAAGTCTCTGAATAAGAAAGCAGCTCTTAACGACCGTATTAGATCCTCTTTCCTAACAGGACGCAAATCTTAATCCCGGCAAAAGAAAATCCCAATGCTATTGTATAAATTTTTTATCGAAATGAGGAAGATCAGTGACTTTTCGCTACTTATCCTCTTTCGCGTTCTCGTTATTAGTAGGATCATTTATCTGTAGGGCCATAGACGCGATTTATATAATATTTTCCAAATATATCTATACAATCGAGCGATCTCTTAAACAGAATTGAAGAGAGATGTTCCTATATTTGTTTTGCAGGCCACGAATCTTAGACGGAGGGTGAACACTCTATCACATCCGTCAGCACCTCCTTATGGACGGCACAGCGATTATTATCATTCAAATATAGGTAATTATATCATTTTTTATCATTACGTAACAATTACATATGATTATTATTACATTAAATAAGAGAGAAAGATTCATTTTAAAAGATATTATTTTTGCTCGGCTTTTTTTTCTATTTTCCTTTAAGTAACTTAACTGTATATTTGTTGCGTGAAAATGCTGTTACATGTCTCTTTAACTCTGTTCATATTTTTTATCACGACAAAAAGTTCTTCCGTAATTTCACCAAGTTTAGAATTAATTGTCCGGCTAATTTCTAGAAAGTGATTAATCGTCACGAAGTATACGACGAGATATAAACTTCCTTCAGATTTTATAAAGATATAGGAGTCGGGTCGAGTTGGCTAACTTAATTTTTCTGAATCCTCTCCTAGGATTATACACCCTTCCTTTCTCTCACACGAGATTAAGCTTTACGTTCGTTGACAAAATCCATATAAGCGAGACGCAGTGCTCGTTGACGTGACATTTTGAAGAAACTTTCTTCGTCGTATTTCAGATCTAAGTAATCCACCTTGTGAAGCAAGCAGTCTTCCGGCTTTGAGTCGCGTCGCCATCGATACAAATGACAATGAAACAAAATTACCGCTGTAAGTATGATCGATTAACTACCTTTGCTTTACTCATCAGTTTGTCTCGTCAGCTTATTTTCAATATTTTATTATATTATTAATAATTTAATTATTACTATCCTGTATCTGAAGGTAAAAATTACGAAAACCAATTATTTTCATAAAAATTTCATATTTTATTTCATAATTTCCGAATATTTTTTTCTTTCCTCGCTTGACTTAAAATGCATTACAAAAACTACTATTCTTTTTTTTTTGTATCTTTATTTGTTGAATCAGATTTTATTATTCCGATCCATACGAAGAGCGACTATCAAAATGACGATCGTCCTTTATTTTATTTCTTTCTTATGACACTTTATGACAAATTTGTGATTCTTCACGTAGAAAAGAAAGAAAAAGATTATATTGCTTGAACGATTTCTCGTTATAGTTGATCTTAAAAATTTACGGTTCCTTCCGTAAACGAAAGAAAAAAAACATGATCGTAAAACATTGCCTATTGGTTTTCTCACGAATACCTGTTTCGCGATCGTTTCGTCGACAGGATAATAAATTACTGTTGAAAAGAAGGGCAGAAAGACAGAAGGAGGTCAATAAACTGCTATCTGCGATAAATCACTGCATTGGTCAGAGAGCAGCGGTGATGGGCTCGAAGATCGAATGAAATTGAGAAAGAAGTGAAAGAATTCGCGTTAATTCTCTTTGAAATATTCGGAACATTTGAATTGTATCGTATATTTTACAATTTGCATTTTGTTGGGATTATTTTTAAAGTTCACACCTCGAATTTGTTTTACGGACATTGCGCAAATCTCATCACGGTTGATTAATAAAATAATTCTCTTTGTCTGCGGCTAACTTTTAAACTATTACTCTCTTCCCCTCGTCTGCCAGCGAACGCATCGTTCGCGCGAAATGAATAGCTTTTCTGAAGGAGTGTATGTTTCGCAGCTGCAAAACGGGGTATCGAAACACGAGTTACGAGATCGTCGCTTGAACGTCAGTAAATCAAGTTGGCCGTTCGCTACAGCAATTTAGTTTGTTCCCGTGAAACAAAAGTCCAAATCGTGCGGCACATCGTTACATACTCGCCATTCATCTCGGCGCTTTAAGCCTAAAAGTAGGACAGCCAGCGCTAAATCATTTTATTATTACAAAGAGAGAAATGTTATAAATTTATATATATATATGTATTATATGTAGGTTTGTATAAATGCGTAATCACAAGAATTTCTATACTTATATACTTTTATCTCTCTGACAAAATACTGAAAAATTTATTTGCTTTTATAACCGTAAAATAACGTTGCCATTGTAAATAGAACGGCAGTTACAGTCTCCATTAATTTTTAAGAGGTCACTTCGATGCTAACTTTTTTTTCCAATTATTGAACTTTGTCCCCCAATTTCGAAAATAAGCAAGGGAATTATTTTGACAACGAAAGAGGGAGAAGGGGGATTCGAAGCTCATCGGTATTCCTCCCCTATTTTCCAACCAACGCCTTACCTCGTTTCTCAGTCATTATTCTTTGATATTCCACATGAATGCTTCGCCGGTACAACCGTATTTTACCAATCGTAGTATTTTGTGCCCACTCCTGACATTTATTGCTAGTAAAATTTAGAAAAAATATACCCCATACAGCAGCGATACAGAAAATCGATACCCACCGAACACAATTTGATTAATCATGCTAGGTAAACCTTAATTTCTTACTGTCATGAAACTAATTTCACAAATAAATATAAATATTGTGAGAGCTGCAAGCATTTATGTCAATTAAAACAGTTTTCTTGTTAGAAAAATTATGTTATCAGTCTCCTGAAGAATTATATACTATTTTGTTTATTTTTTTAAATTATTGTGAAATTATTTTGATATTTGTGAATTAGTGTTTATTTGACGCGACGTTTACAAAGAATGTAGAAGAAAAGGAAAAGTGATAATCAGCATTTTTCTGAATGATATAAAGAAATGTGCATGTGCTGACAATATAGCTCACTTTTATACCGGTGTCTCGCGCATTGGTGAGCAGACTGAAAACGTGAAACATCGTGGCCGACATTTTTATTCCATTTTTCTCTTCTCTCTCTTGATTTCCTTGAATTCCTGGGTTTTACGCCTTTTCGTGAAGAAAGCAGTTATAAAAGGATAACTGTGGAATCACAAGTGGTTTCACAAATGGAACATTTCCTCGTACGTCCGTCATTTTTAAACTCGAGCACTATTATGATTCTCTGAGTTAACTTCCTTCCTTTTAACGCCTTCCTTTGTGAGATAAAGACCTGACTGCATTAATTACTATGAGCTGGGCAATGTTTGCGAGGACTGAATTAAGTTGTAACGTTCAAGCCGGTACTTTGTCGACGGGAATATTACAACGGGAAAGTTGCGACGCAGTTATTTGGTTTTTCTGGTAAATACCAAAATCTCGGAAGGATATCTAGATATTACTTCTACGTAATATTACAGCATTGGAAATTCATAGAGAGAATGTAATTTTGCAACGGAGCAATAATCCCGACAGTAGAATACAAAAAGTCGCCACTCACTTCGCGACATTTGTTGATAAAGAAGAATATTTTAAGTCAAAATTTTATCTATTCAAATGTAGCTACAATAATATATTTCACGCGTATCTCTTCGCTTGAAATTCACATGTAAAGGCGCTATCTCTTGCGTCGCAAAAGGCATTGAGGAATTTGTATCGGTTTCCTGTGAAGTCTGAAGTAAAGAGCGAAAATCTAGGGGTAACTTCGTTTCGCTTAAGAATGGTGAGATATATCGATACTTATAGTGACACCGAGATTCTAACAGAATCCGGCATCACTTTCTAGAAATCGAGAATCTTTCCATATCGTATTTTGAATATACTTTTTACTCCGTTATTGTGAGACTAGTATCATGCTATTTCTCAAATACGTGGAAGACGATTAGAGGATTACGAAAGACGGTCAATGCATTTTTCCATGAATTAAAAATCGAAGCAAAATATAGGAATATGAATATTTACAAATAAAAATACGAATGTTAAAAAATAAAGTTGATAGATATAATGAAAATTAATTAATTATTGTCAATGCAAAATATAATAAAACAGTTAATACTGCTTTATTGAATCTGAATTTTTATAGTTTGATCTGCGGAAGATTAGTCGTTATTGTTTATATTTGTAATATTTCCAACCGTGTTAAGCCACCTTCTTTTCTGAATCTGTTTAGAATCGAAAGAAAGCTAATTCAACTAATTTAACGTATTTTTGTTTTATAGAAAAGAGCAACAGGTCAAGAACGAACGGGGAAACTTCAGATCCAGCGTCCGAAAGTTATCTCCGTTGGGAAATTTCTTCAAACAGCATTTGGTGAGTCCTTTCTTTTTATATTTTCTTGTCAAATTAATTATTCTGCAGATGCGCTATTTATTTTATTTCGAAAAAAAACATCTCACATAATAATTCGCGACATGTTGCAATAAAATCAATATTCCCGCAAATATTGCCGTTCGAACAAAGAATCGCTTTAATAAAAACGATCGGCCAGTTGTGGTTACGATAGAAAATAACTCGTTTATTAAACCCATCATCATTACATTTATTAGAAAAAAACTCGGCTTTTTTTAATAAATATCTAATTAACATTCATGCACGCGGTATATGCAGACGTCGAGTAATATATTTTTTTGCAAAATGATTTTTTGTAATATATATTAAATTTACGTACGATATTTGCATATTCATTACATGTTCAGGCTGCATTTAAATCGAAAAACTTTATTTATATCCACGCAAATAACATATCATTGATATTTGATTTTTTTTTTCGTCGAGGAAAACTTGCTTCTAAAACACCAATAAGGTCTATTTATTATTCAAGAGTATTCAAAACAAGAGTTGAAAGCTTTTACATGGAATTAACGCAACGCCCACATGAGCTTATCTGCGAGTATTCTAATTATTTAATCATTTAATTCAAGCGAGTTGAATTTTGTAATTATCAAAGCCGACTTTTTGTATTTCGGAATGAGTGTTGTCCCTCTGATTGAAAATAATTTATTCGTCTAAATTAAACCGTCATTGCGGTTGGTCCATTATCGGAGCGGCTGATCAAAATTACAAAGGTCAACTTACGAACCGATAAGCAAAGGTCACTGATTCGCGTGATCTCGTCTCCCTGCCTCGCTAGCCCTTCCACGTTTACGCGAGATCTGATTCCGTTTGCGAATTCGAACGAGACATCCGGAAGCGCACGATCGAGTTGGTGTCCGGGAGATAAAGCGAAGATCTCACAGCTTCGGACTCAGAGCGATAGACGAGTGCTGCGAGATTTACTGCCGGTTGGCGAGAGGCAGCACGGAAGAGCCCAGTGTTGTGGCAAGAGAGAGGAAATGAGAATAAAAATCGCAGCGAGAGAGCGAGAGAGGGGGAGAGAAGGCAGCACATTCTCGTGCAGTGGCGGATTCAACTATATAAATGAACCGAGCGGTCGACCAAGTCGCTCCCCGAAATCTATAATTTATCGCTATTCACACCGTTTGTTGGCGATTACTATAACTTGCTATCGCTGTCCCATACTGACTAGAATATTCCATATTTAGTATCTTTTCTCAGAAGAATCTAGTATAAGTTTACAGATCCTCGACTGTGGTTCCGTTTAAAGCCTTCGGCGCTCTCAAATCCGCCACTGCGCCTCTCACGAGGATCCCTCTGTCATTTTTCGTTTCTTTATGCCGGTCCAGCCTTTCCTTTTTCCCCTTCGCGCTGCTGCCCCTCACAGTGTCCGCGGGGACGGATTCCTCGCGCTTCTGTAATAGAAGTGTCATCTGAAAATGTTTTCTATCCCCGAGCGCGGCAAGTGTGTGTCTCTCTCTCTCTCTCTCTGTCTCTGTGATTTTTATTGGCTCGGTAACATCGCCATCTATCACCTGGCTCTTCCTTTTCGGTGTTAACATTCCACTGCTGTGCTCGCTCAGATTATTGTGCTTTGCCGGAATTTGTTATCTTAGCTCTCACGAAAATTCGAAAAGTTTACCACAGAAAATGACAAATATCTAGGCGAACAATTTGTCTAAAAAAATACTAACATCTCTCTAAAAACATTGAAGAACACTAAATAGTGGAATACTAAATATTTAAAGCTTATACTCTCTAAAAGTGAATCAGTGTATAATCACTAATTATAGTGAAAAGTATACCATTTTCACTGATATATCAGTAAAAATGGTATACTTTTCACTATAATTAGTGATTATACACTGATTCACTTTTAGAGAGTACGATGAATACATGAATTGCTGTCCCACGAAACGAAATACCTATTTAATCCGTATTTTAAATAAGACCCTTCTCGGCGACCGAATGAAACAAGAGAAAAATGTGAAATGATCGATCGACAAGGGAAATGACGATCGGAGACTCAAACAGCACGTCAATGAGCGGAACGACGCGAAGAAAGGTCACTTTGGCTCTTACGTCAATTCCTCGTGGCGGATCGCGCATCGACCGTAACCACTGCGTGTCGGTAATGGCCTTTGCGTCGACCGCGACCACTCGCGCGTCCGATCGCGGCGCGACCGCTACCACTGAACGCGATCGATCAAACCCGTACCGTGGTCGGTTTCCTCGGTCGGTCGTTAACGTTAAACCGAATCACCGAGGGTGGTGCAGAAAGGAAAGAAGGATTTATCGTCTACCAGCGACTCCGTCGTATCTTCTAATTCCGCCTAATAGCAGCATAAATTCATGCAAGCATGCTTAGCGTCTCTCTCTCCGTTAACGTTTCTTCTTCATCCTCTTCTTTTTCGCCGGATCACGCGAGCGGCTTACAGCAATGACGTATTTCCTATCGTTCGATCACGATCATCAGTGAAGAATTAAGGTAACTTCCTTCTCTTTCTCTCTTTATCTTTGCCTCTCTGATTGTCGCTGCGTTACAGTATGTGCAATCGAGAACATTGAAAGCTCGATCCGCAAATCCGTTATAAATGCGAACGAACGCGACGAAGGGATGCAACTTGCGTGCGTAAATCCTATAAATTATAACTGTCGGTCGTTTAAGAAGTCTTAATAGCGCGCATAAACGTTCGCTGAATCGTGTTCGCATAATGTCAAGTCGTAACCATTGTGCTTACGCCGGGTGACTTAGTTAAATGACGTTACAACGCCGACTTTCTCGACTCATCCCGGATTGACAATTATTACTCCATCTTCAGCGCTCGCTGTCAACGCTGGAAAAGCGAAAAGGCAGCGACGGGGACGGTCGTTTAAAGGGAACATTTTGCAATACGTGCATTCTTGTTGGGATTCACTTGTATTGTGCAACACTCGCGAAATCAAATCTATTTGCATCGCTGAAATCTCTCCCTGACATTTACGTCGTTAGAGGAAGGTAGTATTATTTAGTAACGAGACATAATACGTCAAGAAATTTCTTCGCGCGACATATATACACTCCTTCATAAGCAAGCAATTATTTCTTAATTTCAACAAATATTTCAATATTCATAAAATTATATTTGCAATTATCGATAGTGATGTTTAAGACGATTGAGAAATTTAGGTCTTTTTAACTAGAAAAAGCATTTCCAACGTTAATTGTAGTCAATTACGTTCCACAGGCTTAACCAAATGCTCTTGTATTTCTGCATTTCTCAAGAGAGCTGTTATTTTAATACGCTTTTAATTTAAAACATAATTATAAAGGTGTCTAATGACAGAAATTCTAGAACATCTTACAAACAGGTATACATTTTATCTAAATAATATCTCGCGATACAAATGCTCGCAGCATTGCTATTGCAATTATTTCGGAGTGACAGATGCTCAATTTACTGTCACTGCGAGCTTTGTCATTCTTCGCGCGGTCGCCATCATCCGAAGATGCTCACGTCGCTCTGGGATCGCGAGTGTGGGCGAGCCCACGCGAGAATATCTTGAAAGGCATGCAATGCATGATTTCTCGATGAATGCACAAAATGTGTTGGCTTTAAAGGATCGAGCGCATATATTGAAACAGAAAAAGGAATAAATTTGAATGAAAGAAATATTTATTCATAAAAAAGATTCTATTTTTAAATAGTAATGACGTACAATAAATTGATAAATGTATCTTATTCTTGAAAAGGGTAAAGTTCCCTTACTGCATCGCAAGTACGGATCAATAATATTTATCATGTTGTATTTTATGATAATTTAAAACGTTTAAAGGAATATAAAGTACTCAACATAATCAAATAAAAAAACTTTAGAATTTATAATGCGCTCTCTATTATATACTATAAAATTAATCTAGACTACTTTGCGATGCCGGAGAAGCGGCGGAAAGTTTATGATTATCGACATGTGCGCGAACTTTCTCTAGGGGGAGAAAATGACTCCTCCTTTCATTCGATCACAAAGAAATTTTGCACTCAGAGCTGTATTCGAGCTTCACATTCGAATTGGCTCTTTAGAACTTGAGAGACTTCGTCGACCGCGATATTATTAGCTTTGCGGCTTATTACCTGACCAACGTGGGATGCGTTTAATTAAAATAATTAATTAAATGCTTCCTTCTCACGTCCGAAAAAAATATTCCCCTTTATTTTGTTATATAAGCGTAACATATTTAACGAAATAATATCCATGCGAGAACGGTATGTAGATAACGTAGAAATGCATAAAAAGTAGCAATGCAAAAGAATCCGTGATTTTATCTCTTTTTCTGTTTCAATACAAGAAAAAATAGGAAATATAATAAGATACGAAATATAAAGAATAGATAAGAAAAATATTTAAATCAAGATTTATTTGAGTGTTCTTTTAATGTCGCCTTAATTAGATCAGATCGAGTGATTAAATCGATATCTTAAAAGTGTATGATTAAAGATATTATCTTCACCGTTAACTAATACATAAGCAAACAAAGCAAAACTTTCGTATAACTCTCTCCTGTTTAGACGAGAGGCCATATTCATCTCTTTATACGAACTCCGACACGTGGGATTACACGCAGTCCTCGCTGGTCACTTGAATTGTCAAGTTGTCATTCAAACGAGGTAGAACATAATTGCGTTTTGCGCTTTGCTTCACTACCGGCATGTACAACACTTAACAGTGCACGCAATAAAAGCAAATGCGTATTTCCTCCGTGAAATCGTTCCGATTGAACAAATAAATTGAATGCAATTTTGTCGTACGAGACGTAAGAGGATAAAAATCTCAAAATGCATATATGTATATAATCTGACCAGTGCATTCGATATTGTATAATTTTATTACGTTGCACGATTGGAATGATAAAGAAATTGCAGGTTCCCGTTTTGTTTTCTTTTCGTCTTTATTAAATGCATATAACACGTGTCCGAATATTGAAATACTTTGTCTACCACAATTCTATGCTGTTCTCTAAAAGCTCGTGTGAGCTTTGCACTTTCACGTTCACCTATGCGTGAGACACATTGTCATGAGTTTACATAAGATTATTCAGTACTGTCAGCCATCCATCGCCAGTGAAGAATACATTGTCGCGCAAATTTACATAAGACTGTTCGATCTTGCCACCTGTCTATCTAGCGGAACAAAATTATTTTCATATTTTCACTAATTTATTTTCAATTTTAATTAAATTTATGAGCTCTTTGCGAGTGTTCGGAATGAAGTATCGTACACGTGACGCCACGTCTGTTCGAGAAATTAATTAATCATCGAAAAAGTATTTAAGGATTATTTATTGGACAATATCTGTGTCGCATTTGTTTCAACAGATCGTCCAGATAATTATCTCGATTGCGCTTGCTTCCGCGATTTCTTTTGCAAAAATTGCCGTTAAAGCCCTATCGGCTCTATTGCCGCATTATCGTACTTGTCAAGCACAGACAAAGGATTACAACGTAGCCTCCAACGTGTATATGTTCCTAGCGTTACCACCATGGTAACGAGAATGGATTATACGGACCGTAGACGGATAAGAGCGATACTGGTCGATGTTAACCAAAGCCACCGGCGGTGCTTTGATGTAAAATTGAGATAGTAAGAGAAACGCGCCGGAACTGTACGACGTAATGTTACACGACACGGTGTAACATTACGTTTTACGGAACGCAGTATCCTCCAATAATCCCTCCGACAAACGATTTTACTTTGCACCGTCTTTTTTGCCGTAATACGGAGAAGTGGACTGAAAGGGGAATGATTCACGGTATTCGTATGAAAGAGACGTCGATGGATATTAATTTCTGTAGACCGTATTACAAAGATATCCTTTTACAAATGACACATGAATCAAGCGCATTACGCGTCGTTTCGACACAATCGCGCGCGCTTTAATTGCTCCCCCACGTTAAAAGCGATGAAATATTCTTTAGAAAAAGTCCTGCTTCGTGCGATGCATGCTTTGCCATATCGCAAGTATGCGAGCGCAAAAGCGGATTACAATCGAGAATCAAACTGTAGAGAAAGCGCTTTTTATTTTTCGAAATATCGGAAAAAAGTTACTGGAACGAGGCCAAAAGTGATACAAGTTGGAGGACATTGGAATCGAAGCAGGTTTTTTTACTAGATAAAGATCTAATCTGCATTATATTGCAAAATTTCGGTAGATTTTGTCTGCGAATTTAATAATATTGATAAAGTCCGCGTACGCGCTATTTCACCAAATTGAGAGCAGAGATGCAAAATGCACGTATCGTGGGAAAAAATCGTGGGGCTCCGGTAAACAGATAGGCGTCGTTTCGCCTATCGAAGAGCTTCATTTCAACGGAACCGGAGACCCAGATCTCAATGATAGATAGATAAGAGATACGCGCGATGCGTTCACACGCGGGGCCGCGCGGCGCGTCGTCCTTGGCGGGCTTGCACTCACTCACGAACGAGGGGGTGGATTTTCAACGACGCTCGCGCATCCCCTCGCCGTGGAGCCGACCGGCCGGCGGGGTAGGTGGCTGCGTTCGAAATATCGGCCGAGGAGAACCGCGCTCTCCCATCGGGTTCTCCCTTCAGTGCGACGCGCGACCTAACGCCGGCAGGACCGACGCCGCCCTCGCCCCCGTGTGAAGCTGAACGAGAGACCTGCGGAGCAGTCACGAATCGAGAGAAAGCTCGAAATCGTAAAAGATCAGAGATCATCGCGGGACGCTGATCCGCATGGTCGATCCGAGTGAGTCGACGTAGGATCGAGGAAAGATCGTTCGAGCGATATTTCGGACAGATTATTTCTTGGGAAAGATTTTTGAGAAAGCAAGATAAAAAGAAGGAAAAAGAATCAAGGACAGGGAAGGAAATTTCAGCGGAAATTTTGAGAAAATTGACGCAGGCAGAATCTTCTTACAACTAATCGAAAATTGTCAGACGGTCCATTCGATCTCGTTTTGTAAAATAATAACAGAGTAATTTCGGTGTATGATAAAGAATCGAATCGATCGCGCGGAAGAAAAACATCGCAGAGAATAAAATTTAAAGAACAAATAATACGCATCGTTCGCGAAATATGAAAATGCGCGAGTTGTTTCGGGAATAAGAATTGAATAGCTCGGGAAAGCGAGTTCTGAGAAGAAAGTCTCGAGAGAAAATTTACTGGACAAAACGGAAACGCTTCACTGCCAGAATGTCATCGCCGACGAAAATCGAAGGTAAATTCTCATTTGTGTTTGCGTGAGCGCGCCTGATTCATAATACTGAAAATCAAAAGTCTCCTATTCAGCAGGGAAGATATTGATTAAAACAATTGGTTGATGATTATTGAATAACCGCATCATATTGCTCGACATATAGGTATACCGATATTATAAAGGTTTCAAATTAATAAAATGGAGATAGGTGCCAGGAGAAATTTTAAACTGTATCCCTCTCCAAACTCTCGAAAAATTGTATTCACTATTAATTTTGCGAAAAATATCATTTTTATATTTTCAAATATCACGTTGGCAGAGAGAAACCCTTTAAAAAGCCTTGCCCACGACTAAATTGATAATTGAATATTGATGTAAATATTTGTTAAGTTTTATATTTATTAGCACAATATTTTTACGAATTTTTATAGGCGATATTTAAAAAAAAGTCATTTTATCGCGTCGTTTTATAGCAAATGTTTATTACAAATAATTATCAGAATCACTGAACAGCTATTAGAATCTATTAACATTTACTGAGTCAGTAAAAATTATAAATAATTAGTATGTTATTTATAGATCGTCATAGATACTTATCCTAGTCAACATGCATATTAAATATATATTTTATTATGTTCATTTATAAAAATAGTCAAAGTTTATAAACAATTTTTTCTAAAAATTATCGGCAGGAAAAATAAAAAAGAGAGAAAACGGCAGAATCATTCCTTATATAAAATATATTAAATTCTATTTTATCGTACATATATTGATGATTTATTTAAAGCACTGATAAAACAATTGAGTAAGCGTGGGATATTTATTGACAAAATATTTGTTAAATAAATAAAACATATTACGTCAATTTATTGGAAGAGAGAGGAAGATTTATCCACATTTTTTATGTGTTTAGCGGAAAAATGAAGCAAAAAATCTGATAAAATGTAATATCCTTCATGGTGGTTCAGTATTTTGCCACGCGTGGTCGTATGGTTGTCTTTTTATCTCGAGGTAATAGCCGTAGAGGAAAAATATTTTCAGGACGCAGTAACTCTCGTCGGCATCTATACGCGCAATCGCGAGCGTTTTGTTCTCGAAATTTGCGCGCCGAAAAGTTTAAATCGCAAAATCGATATAGCTCGCAGCGTCGACAATAATTGAATCGTTTGCCGGATTGCAAAGCGGACATTTCGTAGGCGTTGCAAATTCGGAGAACTGACAAGAAAGAGTCAGGGCTGCAGCTACTAGAGAGAAAGAGAGAGAAAAAGAGAGAAAGAGAGAGAGCGAAAGAGAGAAAGTGGATGTAACATCGATATAAATTTAACTCTCGGAACTGCATGGCGATTTTTAATCCGTAAATATTCGTTCGCGTTATTTATATACATTTAGTTAGCCTTTTCGATGACGGATTACAACGCGTGAATGCGCCCGGTTAAACTCCGATCGCAGGATTCCACTCGGGCCGATAGCAATTTTTTTTGCTTCTTTTAATCACCGCGCGTAACATTTCAATGTGATATTCATGCAAAATCGAGCCTGAAATTCCATTGTGCTAATATTAATTAAATCTTTGCCATTGTAGCGATACAAATAGAGATTGTGTTTTTCGATTTTCCCTCTCACAACAATTCGACACGCTTTGTCATATCATTTGAAAATATTGCACAAACATATAAACAATTCATATGGCCAAAGTGATTCTTGAAATGTCTTTTCCACAAAATTCTGATTCCCCGAATGCTGCATCGATTCCCTGAATGTCGCATTCTTTTCCCAGATATTTACAATTTTTTTTTCATTTAGAGAGAGAGAGAGAGAGAGAGAGAAGGAAATTTTAAAGAAATTTACAGCGCGGGACACGCAATATGGAATATGCGTAACACGATATCCATTCGTTCAGGTCTAGTTTGACGGGCGGCAACTTGTCGGCAGGTAAAGAAAGACTGCGTAGGGCAAAACTGCTGCATAAATTAACAGTTTCCGCGGCGGCGGGGCAACCCTCGCTTCGATCGAGCTCGCCATCGATCCGCCTCGCTTTTAAGTCGGCACGCGCGGCCGCGCTGACAGCTGCACTCGGTCTCGAAATCGCTTGGTACCGCTTGGCAAGGCAATCCGATTCACATTGCCCGCGCTGGTCCCGCCGGCTTGACTATCAATTTCACGGCGATTTAAGGGGCGGCGGCATTACGGAGCTGCGGATCCGCTCGGCGGCGACGGCGACGGTTCGCCGAGCGTGCACAGCTGTCGACGTGATCGACAATTACGAGATACGATCTCCGTCATTCTCTTCCCCGTCTTCAATCGCGGAAAAACGAAAAGTCACGTCCGACGACGTTGTCGTTTGTATAGTTTCCACGTCACTGAACACTATCAGTGTTCTCGGCGCTTTTCGCGCGGAAAACTTTTCGGAGATGGCGCGATACCGATCGAGAAACACATGATCTTGCGACCCTCGTAAGGAATGGAGCGATATATCGAGTCCGTATTGCTGCAACCGGATTGCGTGTCAAACGTCTATCATTGCGCCGGACTATTTCTAACGATATTGAAATAATACGAGTTGAAGGTTTTCGCGATACGAAATTGCTGCATTTTAAGCTGATTCATTATCTCAAACGGATTTCCTCCGGTTTTAACAAATTTCGGAAATGTATTACTTATTTTACATGTAAAACGCTTTTCGTTATCCAAAGAAGACGCTTCGAATAAGATCGGAGGACTGCACTGTTAAAACGAATGTGTGGATATCACACGCTTTTTGCGTGTGATATGTGTTCCCCGTTTTAGAATATCTATGAGTGTGTGAATTTTTTAAAAATGTGATATTCACATATTTTTTAAAACTTCACACACAGATGTTTCAAAACGAACACACATCACACGCAAGAAGTGTGTAATATTCACACATTCGTTTTAACAGTGTAAAATTTACGATATGTTTACAAATTTTTGTTTCAATAGTTACAAATTTTATCAGAGAGTTTTTCTCAAGCAGCGTGTTTCAACAATGAGGAATCGTTGGCAATATATTGTTCGATAGAAAATATCGTGCTGTAGGAAGTAAACGTAAACCTGGCAATTATTTACATTTCGAATTATTTTTCACGGAGATCAAATATTTTATTCTCAATTTAATTTAATGAATCCAATACAAATCAATTATTATTATTTAGAGGAATTTATGTACATTCTTAAAAATATAGCTAATCAGAATTGTACACCGATTTGTCGAAGCATTGCGTCGAGTTTAGCTCGATGTAGGAAATCTCGGACGCATCTGTTTGTCACCCAGGTGCGACTGCAGTCCTGCACGGTGACCGTCGATATACACGGACACGTTTCGCTCTATCGAAAACTGATTTACACCGCCTTGAGCACTCCGGCACTCAATTCTGCTCCCGTATTGTCCGTCCATTACCCGCCGGCGCCGCGTCCAATGCGGTCATTGCGTACACCGCAATTTCGATTCTCTCTGTCGCCCCCCACCCCCACCCCCCGATGATGCATGTCTGGCGCTTGTGCCGCGATGTATAGGACGGCGATTTCAACGCAATGACGGATGCTCCGCAATTCTCGCAAGAAAGATTCGCGCGGCAGAGGATGCTGCTCCTCGCAATTAAACACTTAATTGTCGCAATATAATATCGTTGTATATTAATTACAATTTAGATGCGATATTGATCAACAGCAGTAATTGAGAAGAGTCGAGTGTCCCCTTTCCCCTTAATTTGGCGTTAATTAAAGCGAGACTCACGGCAAATCCTATCCGTCATTGTAATGAAAAGAGTTTTAAAATAATTTTGACAATTTTATTCAGATTCAGGGATCAAACTTAGTTCAAAATAGTCTAAAATTTTCATGCTATTACGGCTTAAGCTCTTAAGGATGGAGGGATTTTAATAAATCCCACCTTAATAATCGTGCTACCTATTTTCACCTTGGTAACGCCGGAATGAAATTCTCCCGACGTTTCATCGCTTTTTCATTTCGCCGTGCGTTCTGTGCGACTCGAAGCCGAAATTTACAACATCAAAGGTATCTCGCAATCCCGCAGAAGAATTGCAAATGTCTCTACGAAGGCTACCATATACTGCCGCATTTACGCTGCCATATCTACCGTACGTTATTCATGCGGATGTATTCGTACGTGCGTTTCTCGGAACTACTCATATCTCTGCTCGCGTCTCTTTCTCGCGGGTCATATATGTGTGTATGCATAATTCCCGCGTGAATAATGATTCATCGAACGCGTCAAGGCGTGCCGACGCGCGATGGATCATATATTCAGCCGTATCGATTCGCGAAACGGCGCAAAACAATAGTTCTGTTATTGCGAAAAAATTCCCCATTTCACGGAGTATATTTATGTGTTCCATTTAACATTAAAGTATCCTGCAAATGCACTCTGCATTTTAAAAGGTGTCTCGCGATATTGCGAAATTGTGTCGCAAATACCTTCGCAATTTTTAAATGTACGCCTTGAAATAAATATACAGCGTGAAAAATAGCGAATTCTAAAGTTTTATATTTATCTCTTTCTCTCTCTCTCTCTCTCTCTCTCTCTCTCTCTCTCTCATGATTTTTATATTAATTTAAAAACGGCAAAATATTTTCGCTAAATGTAGTAAACGTTATTTCGTTAAAATTCTTATACTATAAGAAATTCGAAGTTACACATGTTCATCGGAAATCCATAAAAATTCTAGTGAGTTTCAAAGAGCAAAAAATGTATAATACTTCGCGGGCTCTCACATGAAAAGTACCGTAGTTTAGCGTACGCTAGATTAATCGTCAATCGAGCGAAAGGAGAAAACAGCGGAAATTGATTGCGCGGGGATCGAAAGTCTCGAGAGTTCGCGCACGAATTTTCTAAGAAAAGGGGACTCGTCAAGGATCTTCTCTTATCCACCCTTAAGTTGCATATTAATTTTATGGTCTCCGGTACCACAGATGAGTGACTGTGCAATCGAAATAGTGGTTCACCGGATTAATATTGCACGGTCTCACATTGTCAACGCTACAGATATCTCACCTGATGCTTACGGTCTTCACAATAAGATCGTTGCAATCAATCGCTCTCGAGAGCCGTTATCTTCATCTGTCCTTACCAAATAGCCCTTTCGCGATGAAGTTCGCCATAAATTACAGATTCTTAATCTCAATTAGTGATAGGCGCACTTCCATTGTCGAGTCGGACAACAAACTTCCCCGCGCATAAAAAGCCACGTAAATCACGAAGCAGCGCGGACGTAAATCACAAAACTTTGCGCGACGCTGCAGTCAGACAGCGAGAATTCCATTTCTGAGATCAGTATCTCCTTCCCGACTTCGCAGAATCCGACTGCTTACGTTAACTATTATCCGTGATCGTGTGTGAGATTAATAATTATTATCACAAGGATAGAAGTACAAGTGTTTGTTTATCGCGTGTTAATCGGACAAAATTCCGAGGCGGAGACTGCTGAGAATCAATTTATTCTCATCTCGTGTGCGTTTCTGACTAATTATAGACAATTATTATACAAGATCAGGTACTATCGACGGAAAAATTTCAGAATTACCTCGTCGTATCGCGGTTGAGATTAATAATCTTCCCGCGGTTATTCGATTCGACGTGACATTAATAGAGCAAGTAATCAGAGTCAATGCCGCTATTTCGTGCTATCGATCGAAAGGAAGCTCAAAGGAGCGGAGACCGCACTTTAGAGCGTGAAATGGAATTTCGCCGGCTATAAAAAGTTAATTGCAAAATCAACGTCCCCGCCCCTGTGAGAAAAACTTTCCGTACAAGTTCGGGATAGATTCGGATGGTGATGATCGATGAGGTTGACTTGCCACGCGAGCGGAAGGAAAAGGAAAAAGAAAGAGGCGCGAATTTTCGAGAAAATTCGATGGGAGCACGTGCGGTCGAATTACTTGTCCATCAAAGGGAGAAAAGTTCACGAACGACATAAAATATATACGATTACTACAAATTTCTGATGTCCGTCATCGAATAAGGCTTTTTGAACAATATTGTGTAATTCTTTTTTCGTATCAACTTAAATTCTCGCATTAATTTATCTTGCTAATGATAAAGTTATTCAAATTCGCTGATGATTACCGCGTTATCAGTTACGTGAGAGTTGCCGATTACATCGCGAGTGTCGCGATAAAGTCCATAGGGATTGAAGACCGGGCGGAATTAATTAGGGCGACTCCGAAAGTGTCACCGTTGACATGATCGATACATTCATTCTTCATCGTCGTGTGCCCAGAGTTCTCTGTCATCCCGAATTGTATCGCGATCCCCTTTATATGCCGAGTACGTCGTCGATAAGAAGAAAAAAAAAGAATAGAACCCAGGGAAGAATGCATTTCGGCAAAATTCGTCGCTTTTCTTCTCGCTGCCGAGTTTCGTAATCGATCAACGTCTTCGTTCCTTAATGGCCGCCGAGGGCCACCGTGTCAAAGTACGTCGGCGAATCTTGCACGAGCAGCTCGTTCTCTCTGGACGAGTGTCACGTATCTCTTTCTTTCTCTCGAACGAGGCGATTCAATGCTCTTTTTGGACTGCGCAGAACGCAACCAATTCATTTCAAATCGAATTCTTCCTTATCTATTGAAGTCTTGAGAGTTTCCGATGGCTCCGTACGGAAAAGTCCAGACACTAAACGATTATAGATGTACGCGGGAGTATTTTACCAAACAGCCTCTAAATAATGACTTTTTGAAATATTTCTGCAGACTTTTTTCCAATACTCAGTTTTCAGAGAGAAAGAGAAGGAAGTGAGAAACGAGAGAACACATATTATTTAAAATGTAACAATTAAATTAAGTTGCGCTTTCTTAGACGATTTAACTCATTAAAGTCACATTTGCATTAAACCCTTGGTATACTTTCTTGTCTGTCGGAAATTTTATTTCTATTATTTACGCTGCAAAGTGTTCCGGTTGAAATGCGGAGCGAGAAGTGAGAAGCTAAAATACTCGAGTAATTTTTTTTCCCCCGCGCTGGGAAATTCAGTCGCGTAGATATTCGGCGGGTGAAAACTCCCGTTGGAAGCCAGAGTTGCATCCGCGCGGGAGAATGTAATTAATTCTCGTCAAGTGAATATTTAGGAGCGCACGGCATTTCACGTGACATTTTGCCACAATGCGGCAGGGAAATGGGCTCGCGCTGCGCCACGGCCGGAACGCGGTTTTAACGATCGACTCTTTCAATAGAAAGGATCTTCAATGATATTAAGATTGACATCGCCAGTGTACGCTTGATGGACATTTGTTTGAACACGAGCGATATTTCATGAAACTTATCCTCTTTTTTTATTCTTTTCGATGGCAGCACAATGGATCCTCGGTTTATTTCGGAGCATTTTATTTACCGGCATTTTGTTAAGGACATTTCTTTCGACAGAGAATTCATCCTCATCTCTCGATATCAGATTTTTCCGCATTAAACCTACATCTTTTGGGATATTTTGAATAGCCCCAAAGAATCCGTCATTTATCATGTACGATTACGATTACACGGTTTTTCTCCGGAAGGGGAACACGCGGGGACTTATTGCGTCGAAGAAGCTCCATTTTTCATCACAAATGATGACTCGCGGATTTCGGAGGATACGAAATCAAAGGATCATCCTTGTCGCGTGCAAAAAGCGTCTCTTTAAGGCCGCGTTTTCTTCTCCCGGCCTTTAATCGCTTCTCCGCGTGACCACAGCTAATGGTATGAAAAAGTGAAATGTCACTGGAAACTGACAGAAGTAGGTTGTACTATGGTCAGTAAAAAAGGTCGAGATGGCAATTCGCCACATGGAGATTGTTTAAAGTCGAAATCGGCCGTGTAATGATGTAATCTCGAATAACAAACAACAGCGATAAACAGTAGCGAGATAAATCTCGGCGATTTTGCTCCTGCTGCGAAATTTAAGCTGATAATCCGAATCGGATTTCGTTAAACTGCGTTAATTATGTTACACAAACTGTATCGGTAATGAAATAAATGTCGAGGAACGGATGAATAGTGTCCTTATCCGAAATGATGAAATTGGAGAATAATAGAATCAAAAGTTTTGATTAATCCACATGTCCATCGAATGCACTCCATTATTTATTTCAAACAAAATCAAATAACAAAAACAAAAATCTTGTACATATATTGAAGAACAAAAATGACATGATTTTCATAAAAAAATATATTTAAAAAATAACATTTGTGGGATATATTATGCGTGGGTTTTTAAAATATTATTCTGCTTTTGAAAATATATATTATAACTTGCCGTAAACGTTCAACAGACAGGCGTGAACCGAAAAAATTAATATAATAACTTCAGGACAATATGTAAAAAACACAAAATTGAAAAATGAAAAAGAAGATGCGAGCTTATTTCATTTAAAAACCATTTTACGCGCCGGTTTTAGTTTGCGGTCTCTATTACGCTGACCCACTTTCTGAGAATCAGACCCGCGAAACAGTCGAGAGAGGCAGGTAAACAGTAGGTCCACAACAGGTCTGCGATATTGCAGGAATTTCGCCGTTTGCGAAAGTCAGATCGCAAATTCCTGAGATCCAGTCGGGAATCTCTGATGCAAGTAATCCGCGTCCCGATGTCTCCCGATACTGAAATTCCGTGTGCATCTCGAATAGTTCGTCGTAGCACTCGTCGTCAAGTCGCGCGGAATCCCGCGTGACGCGTACCTACGCGTATGCATATCTCTTCGCGCGATTAAGTGCTAGCGTGCGTCACGACGAGCTTAATTGAGCTCTCGAGCTCTATTCCCCATTGAATCAAGTCATGCGTCGCAGGATTTTGAGTTGTTCTTCATAAATTCCGTGCATTCCGTTGTCTCGTGTAGATGCTCGCCGCGTCGTGATTGTAGCGGATCTTCCGGGTAAATTTGTATTCTCCGTTGTTCCGGAATCTAATTAACCCCGAGTTACTACGTGAGAAAAGTTTAACATCAGTTTAACGACTGCTTCGAAAGCAATGATTAAAATTCGTCTGATTAATTACTGAAAAACACAATCAACGACATAAGAAATTGTTTATCATTTACGCTTTAATTTATTTAACGAAAAGATGCTTTCATCACAAGATTCTGGATAACAAATATTTTTTGATATATAAATAAACGTTTTTTTTTTTTATTAACGCAAAAGCGTTTTGCTGAAATTAAACAGCAATCGTGCGTCATCGAAATATTTAACACACGAGCTTTCAAAAGCTTCTCTTCGAGCCACCGTATTCCCCTATTCATTTCGTAGAACTCTAGAACGAAAGAACATGACCTTCCAAGACGTGATCGTTCCCAACAGCGATGTCTTGGCCCTTCAATTAAACCCCATAGATAGAGGGCAAATCGTGCCGGTGCAACCCAACTGCCGAATCTTCCTCGGTGACCCAAATTCAGTGCTCACACGCTCGATTAATTAGTCTCTACGAGTGACACCCCCCCTCTCTCTCTCTTTACCACCCCTGTCTCTTATACACATC
>VBVQ01000603.1:0-52831 GCA_011636635.1 Tetramorium simillimum
TTCGAAGGGTTGTTTCAACCCCTAAACGTTGAGATAAGCAACTAAAAAAATTAGGA
Source organism: Tetramorium simillimum (assembly GCA_011636635.1). Classification (NCBI taxonomy): domain Eukaryota; kingdom Metazoa; phylum Arthropoda; class Insecta; order Hymenoptera; family Formicidae; genus Tetramorium; species Tetramorium simillimum. Next base: position 57 of record VBVQ01000603.1, read on the forward strand.
GTCTAATATTTTTTGATGCTCTACAACATATCCAAAGCTCATTGAAATCGGTGAGGAACTTCCGACCGTTCCCTTGTTAGGGGTAGTTTTTCATACCTTTCCCTCGGGTTTGCAACTTTTTAAGTGCCATTTTCGGATTCAGCAGGGTCCAAACTATAGAAAATTACTCAGTTTTTACAATCCCCTTTTGGGCCAATTTTGGCCAATTTGTACCATCGTTCTTTTCTAAGGTATGTATCCAATTTTTTAGCACTACGGGATATTTTCGATCAGAAGGTTTTTTCTTTATAAACTCCATGTTTTTAATAATTGATATTGCGTCAGTCCATAATTGTTCGTATTCATTATTTCCTAATTTGATATTACTGTTTAAACTATCAAATAATTCATTGAAAAAAAATAATAATTTGGCAGTATCTATTGCTTCAGGTGGCATTGATTTATTGGAAGTGGAACTCATACTTTGGCTTTTACTCATTAGTGCCATGACTGTTGAAACTGTATGACTGAAGACTTGTGTACAATATGAAACTTTCATCTTTTTAATTTTACTTGGTACGACATGGAAATCTGTTAATTTACGCATCGTTCGGAGATGTCCATTGCTAATATCAATTTCATATGCATCCTCAACATGTGACCATTTTGCTGTACGTACTTTACCATCTTTTAATGTAAATTGTAAATCTTTTGTTAATAAATTGTTTCGTATGCATTTTAACAAATGTGGCGTATCATATAATGGCATTATCTGGTGCCCATTAATAATTATTATGTCATGTTTTAGATCTACGTTATTGCGAAGTGCTTCTTGTTTGGACTCAAAGATTAAATGGTTTATGGCTTTAACGTTACTACTACCTTGATCACATACTGATGCAATAATTTTTAAACCTGCATTGTGTGTTCTTGTAACAATATTTTTAAAAGTGAGCACAATATTTTCCCAAGACGTTGTAGCTTTACAAAATGAAAATACGATAGGTTGTTTCCATGATCGAGTACCATATATCCCTCGTAACATCCAAACAAGTACGTGATCAACTATTTCACTTGTTCTATTATAACCATCATTAACGAAACCTTCAACCAAATCCGTGACTGAATTATATATTAATGAAGCATCCAATTTCATTTCATCAAATATTAATGTACAATATTTATCTTTATCATTCTTAAATGGAGCTCGGGACTTGGTCCCGTTTCCCCCACTCTACGCGCCTGCTAGCGGCCGAGCGCTGCAAAAAGAGCGCGGTGCGCCTATAGGGTACTGCTTCTTGCGGCGCTCGGCCGCTAGCAGGAGTGGGGCCGCGCGTAGAGTGGAGGAAACGGGAACCAAGTCCCGAGCTCTGATTATAACCAAAATCAACGAAACCTTCAACCAAATCCGTGACTGAATTATATATTAATGAAGCATCTAATTTCATTTCATCAAATATTAATGTACAATATTTATCTTTATCATTCTTAAATGATGTCACACGAGCTTCTATTTCGTCAAAAATGGATTCACAAATGCCTGGTTTTAATATAATGTTCTGAACAAGTTTTCTTAATAATTCTTTTGAAGGTAAATGAAATATTTGTGCCATGTATCTATATGCTTTCGGACTTTTTTTGTAAAGAGCTAATGCAAATATTTTATCTTCTAATGTGTACACTCTTTTATGTTTACTTTTTCCAACATTTCTTAAATGAGATACGAAAAAGTTTTTAGATGGTGACGTCATTTCATCTAGAGTTTGTAATGTTTTTATATGTTTGTTTGCTTCATGTAATCTTTCGGCTAAATTATTTTTACGCATAGTAATACGTTTGACGGCATTTGTTAATAAAGTTACGACGTTATGTATTTTATGTTCATGAGGTTTTAAATGTTTCTTTCTGCTTACGCCAAATAATTTTAGGGTAGGAACTGAAAGGAGGATTAAGGAATTATAGATATTGAATATCTGTATGTAAAAATTAAAATATGTACGAAATAAATATCTATGCTTTAACAATACCTTTGGGTCATGTTTTATATATATATATATACATATATATATATATATATATATATATATATATATAGAGAGAGAGAGAGAGAGAGAGAGAGAGAGAGAGAGAGAGAAATATGAAAATGAAGGAAAAAAGAAGTATACATTAAATGTAATTACAGTTACATGCTCACCTCGAGGACATAGGCGGATGCATTGAGCTCGGCATCGTCGCGAGAGCTAATCCCACAAAGTATACGATCTGCCACGCGAAATGTTGCCTTCCTCGCCGGCACGTACGAACCGATCTGCAATAAGACGCGAGTAACGGGTAGGTACCGTGGTCGAGATACCGATAAGTGTCGGATCGTTACCTAGTTTTATGAAATGTTTTGTGAAAACAAAAATTCTGATCGAATATGTATAACGTTTTAGACTGGCATGATTCTCTCATAGAAATCTGTTTCAGTCTTTAATTACATAACGATAAATATTTAATATGTAACGATCTAAAAGACAAATGCGAAGAACCAGTTGATAGATATGTTTCACGTCACCTGCGCCATAATTTGAAGTAGAACAATTTGTTTCAAATACGTGGACTTGCCGCTCATGTTCGGTCCAGTTATCAGGCGAAAATTACGCGTAATTGAAGCGTTCTGCGTGTTTCGACATAAAATAAGAAAATATCATACATTTGTCTCGAGAGAGACACAAGTTGTTCAACAAGTGTTTCAACATTCAATGCTCACCACGTCGTTAGCCACGGGAAGATCTCTATTAAATAATTCCATAATGGGATGTAACGAGTTTATTAATTCTAATTTCGTTCCGAATGATGGTCTCACATATTCCGGATTACTACTGATTTGCGCCAACGATAAAACCAAGTCCAATTCTGCCACATCTGCGCTCAATTGGAACAAGCAGCCGACGTGTTGTCGGATGTCCTCCAGTAAATTGGTCAGCAATCTACAAATTATTGTCTCATTAACACATTGAGTTGGCCGCGCCAATTTCACAAACTTTCCATTCGCGTGGGCCACCGATCGTCCACATTATTGCATTTATTATATATGTTTATGAGATATGACTTTTAACATCTGAAACACTTGGTGATAATGTTTCTTCTTATACAAAATTATGAAAACACCTGAAAAGTCCAACGTGGCTCCCCGATGGCCCACGTGGCACTCGACGTGTTGATATTACGATTCGCGATCTCTGAAAAAGTAACTTACGTGTTACTCATCATGTAAATCTCGTCGCAAGCGTTCTTGCATTGTTTATTCATTGTTAATAACGCCGTCGTCGTCATCGTGAAGGATCTCCTGTTCTTTCGTGCCTGTGTAATCGAAATGCGAAAAGTGGTGTTAGGTGCAATTGAGATTCCGCGTTGACCAGCGATGAGTTACCTGAATAAATTCCTCTGGCAAGTCCGAAATTGTCATATTCAAACCCCGTGGTATGATGGCGTTTATATGGTAGCCCAAGTTCGTGTTATATTCCAAAGATAATGGAAGCTTGTGTTTCACAGCCAACTGCTCCACCATGTCTATTTAAATAGCGCCACAAAATTGCAAATTTAAATTGTAAATTTTTTCGTAATTTTCGCCATTTGAATATACGATTTAAACATGTTATTATTAATGCGTTTACTTTTCATGTCGCTGATCAATTCAACATAGATTTGCCGAGCGACGTCCAGCAATACATTGATATCACTTTTTATAGCGAAACACCGCTGCATACTCGCGGAAGTGCATCCCTTCACGAATCTTGCGTCCGCGTGTATCAGCGTTAAAATTTTATCCTTCATAACTCGGAATTCTGAATTTCCTAAATCCTGCAAGCGCGAAATCGTTGGTCGTGATCGATGTGGACGGATCGCGAATAGATAATATTGTTAGCAAGCCGCGAGAAAGCACAAACCTTTCGCATCTTTATCAAGAACGGGTGAAGACCGGTCGCGAGAATCGCCTCCAATTCCGGAATGGTGTCCAGACAGCTCTTTAAGAGCAGCGCATAATTTAGATTTCGCTCCGCGTTTTGCATGTCGTTGACATCCAGAGGTTTAATCGCCAATGCCAGCAAACGATCCGTACCGAAGAGACGTTGTACCACTGACTGCGGAATGGATGTTGTAAATGCGATCAAATTGTTGGTTAAAATTTAAAGAGGTGAAATCACCGCTAGCCGGTATATTCATAGTTTGATCTTATATTCAAGATCGTTTCAAGTCTGATTATGTGTTTGTTTAACTTATATTTGTTTCACTAAAAAAACATTTTTTTAGTGAAACAAATACATATTTTATATAAAATATAACTTTATTCAATAAAAAATTAATTATCTAACTTGATTAATAAATCATATATTTGACGGAAAAATAACAAAAATATCATTTATTATATGATAGTACTTAAATATGATAGTACTTAAAATATATATGATTTAAATGAGAGCGTTTTGTTTGCATTAACTTGTTACTTGAAATGACCACAAGTTCGTAAAGTATGTTTTTTCAAAAAAATATTTTATTTAGAGGAAACATATATATTTTTTTAAAGTCAAACAAATGTATTTATTAGCTTGGTTGGACTCTAGTTAATCCAATAATTAAATTTCTTTGACTTGAACGAAATTTATTCAAAGAAACACATTTTCCTCTGTGCATAACATCTTGAGATCACAAGCCGTGCGCAACAACCTGAAGACTTGTGCGCAGAGAATGATTCGCCACCAATTCCGCCACGCAAGATTGCCGATCGGCGATTAAACGCTCGTCGCACGGAGGCTGAAGAATGGAAGCGCGCAGAAGTCTTCTGCCCATAGGGGTCAAGCAGCGGTTCATCGTGCCCAACAGACTGACGACGGACTGCTTGGACTGCGAGACAACCAGCTCGAGACTTCGTGTACTTTCTATATCTGCACAATATATAATTGCGATGCCGTAACTATGACACGGTTAAATATTAAGGGATCAAATTTAAACCACGTCTTCGAGTTAGGTAAGAGTAAATAATATTTTGCTATTTTTAATTATTATTTTACCGTGTGTATTCGAAATTATTATTTTAACATAAAACATGTTATTATTCAACTCCATTATTTTATAATAAATAATTAAATTAACAATGTATTGAGTAAGATCTAAAAAATGGTTGAAAATGACTTTAATTGAGTACAATTTGACATTGCGAATTTAACAGTGTAGGGTTCGAGCTATAGTTTACCGATCATCGTGGTGTTTGGTGATCCGTGAAACTCTATTTTCACAGATTTCGGAGCGTAAACCATGTGCTGAACGTATTCCACGTACTTGAGCAATGCCGCAGCGGCGGCTAAAGCGTAATACCTAGAGACAAACAGTCGGCGCTTTATACAATTAAAATCATTAATTACGAACAATTTTGATAGCGGCTACTTCACTTTTGCTTCACTATCAATTCTACGGTCGAGTGTTCCCTGGCACACAGGGTTCGCACGCGTTCCATGCCGGTCGACTCGTTGAAGTGTATTCGCGAAATCGGTGTAATGTTGAGCGCGTTGAATTTCTCTTTGATCGATCTGTACAACTTGTTTCCACGGCCGCGATTGTCGCACATCGTTTCGGGCATCAATATCTTAAAAGAACGAACAACTTACATTCTGTAAAATATTACTTCTTCTATCGGATCAACAATCGCTTTGGCTTATTAATTTTCTTAAAAAGCTAAAAGAACGCGTTTACTTCTATCGGATCAAGGATGTTGATTTTCGTCAGAGTATTCACGTATGTTTGACAATCGCTGATTTGACAGAGAATCAAGTACGGATATTGGACATCTATCGCTGCCAAACCGACTTCGTTCCTGGCGTCTCCTCGGCCGGCGGTTAACGCTACGAACGAATAAGACATCTGTGACTGTGGCATAAGGCTAAGGAGAATGAGCTACTTGCGTTCTTGTTATTTAACACGTTCGCTTACCGATCACTACACAGGAATCCGCATTGCTAGATGTACCGAATGGCGTCGATCTCGCGGGATTAATCGACCTAGATATTGAGAATTACATTTTTAACGAAAAATATTAGGGAAAAAATAGGATTATACAGGATGTTTTTTTTTAATTAACTTTTAATTTATAGTTCTATTTTAGGTATAAATAAAAAATGAAAGAAACGAAATGCTACTTTTTTCACAGATACCGAGATGCAGCTGCAGAAAAAAAATTGTATCTTTTTCAAGGAGACTATGATTTTTTATATTCTTCAGTCACCCTGCATATAAAATTGATATAAAAATATCAAGATGAAATAATCTAAAAGTTAATAGTTAAGAAAGATATTTTATTTTTATTAGAAATTCTTTTCTGCTCTTTAACTTTATACTGCGTGCAAGGATATCGAGATAATATTAATAGTTGTTTCAACATATTTTCCAACAAATGTTGTAGAATCATTCTCTAAATAAAGAGAGGCTTGATAGACGCGAGATTTATAGCTCACCCCACACTACGGCGAGAAGTGCTCGGCAAGTAGGATGACGTTGAAATGTGGTTCTCTCTGCGATTGTGATTTGGCGTCTTCGCATTGGAATTTACGGGTCCGAAGTTTATCGGAGGTCTCAGAAAACCCGCGCCGAATTCTACGTGCGTGCGTGCAAACGGCACATTCACGAAGATCCGAGCAAGTCGCAGCCAAGTATAAAAAATTCAAAGCGTATTGATATATAAACAAAAATGATAAAAGTCATAAACATTATTACGCGAACTGTAATCGACCTTGATTAATTCACCGTTGTATATCGAGCAAAAATTTGCGTAGCGTTAAGAACTTTGTTAAAATTTTATTATATTTAAATAGATGGAAAAGCTAATTTCGGTCAGAGCCGGATCTCGGTTGTGTAATAATATTTTTGTGCATTTTGCATATTCTTTTTTCAAACCACAATAAACAGCTCGAATCCTCCCGAAAATAGTTTATTTAATTGTGTATTCACATAGTTGGTTGATTTTTTTTAAGCGCGGCGTGATGCCACTTACGATATTTCGGAAAGATGTTGGTGGCGCGAGGCGCGTTTAATACAGAGACGATCCTTCCTCTCGCATAAGCGCGCCGTCCTCTCGATGGAGCTGCCTGTATTACATTCATTTTGCACAGCGAGGAGGCGAACAGGTTCTATGTAATACCTTGAGATCTCGCAGCTTGCCGTATAAATCTTGGATCTGTTCTTTGTAGCTCACGTTAAACTTTCTGGACTTAAAATCAAGTGAATATCTAATCAGAGAGAAAGAGAAAAAGACGAAAAGTCCAGAAGAAGCACGGCTACAACTTGTTACAAGGAACAAATCTCTTTTGTCGCTTCTTTCAGGAATCGTCTGAACTTTGCCTCTTCAGCCACCCGCGTCACGTGATAAATTCGGCCAATAAAAATTAAATATAGATGACAGGGATGCAGACCGGCTTAAAAACTCTCACACACTCTCTTCTCTCTTTTTCTCATAGTAATATATTTATTTACAATTTCGTGCTCTTTTAAGAATTGGCGACAAACCGTATCCGCTTGGGTTAATAATAAATAACGCGGTCGCAATCGCTGTCTCTCTCGAAATAAATTATCGCTTCTTATCGTCGTCTCTTAGAATTTAGTTATATTTGTATTTACATGCATAATCAAATCGATTGTCACGGCTACTTTACGCTTCGGATTTTTCGATTCGCGCCAACAGTAACTGGTATTACGTAAAATTGTTTAAACGACTGCGCGTCGCTCCAGACAGATAGACAGAAGAGATAAAACACATGATATGTACGATGACTCGCGAAAAATTTTGCGCGCACGTACATACGTATTTACACATAAAACCATCCAATGCATAAACTTAATGTAGCAGTATATCGCGCCAATCCCGATCTCGAACCTGATCCGAGTGAGTTCTAATGGTGTATATTAATGGTAAATTAATCGCGCGCCGATTCCTCGCGATTACGTCGGATATATCGATATCCGCAATTTGAAATTCCAGTCGCGGCGCACTGAATCGCTGGATTTCTCGCTTGATACTCATTTGTCGATACAGCTCGGCGGCAAGCGCGACGTGGCGCAAATTATATGGCGCAGACAAAGGCGAAGAGAGTTTTGCAGTGTAAAGTATCTCGGGGTACAAATAATGTAACACTAACGATTCATACGGGAGACCCAAGCGTCTTGAAATATATCGAGTAACTGTCTTACGGTGATACAAGAGCGATACACGTACGTGTTGCACCAGTTAACATAGTCAACCTCGTAATGGGGCACAGTGGGAAATCCGGCCGATCTAGACAGAGATTCGAGATTCTACTCGCGTACGAATCCCCATTCATCCTGGAACGGGCAGATTTCACCATTATGCGAGAGGCACCGAATGTACATTATAATTGACGGCACCGTTCGCGTCTTGCTTCTTTTTCTTTTTCCCTTTGCTGTACGATAAAATTTACAATGACGCAACAGCAGTACTAGACTGATCGTTAATATCGATCACAATGCACATAGAAAATAGGTATTCACGCGCTCGTGTAAACTTTCACACACCACCCATCTTCAACACGCATAACGATATGTGTACGATACGTACATTGATAGATGCGCGATCGATTAAGATTTATCACATCGTAGACTTTTCATCGGAGAGCTTGTGTAAAAAAAAAAAAGATTAGGTTTCTTAACACTATGGATGCTACCTTTCAAAGAACTTTCAAGTATGCTGAACGCCCGCAAAACGCACGCACAGTCAAGATTTTTATCCTAAACAATCACCTTTGTCACATCTGTGTTAAAAATAATGCATTCTCGCATAGCCAATACCAATCCGTACATACGAGCTAATTTCACTATAGAAACAATATAGAACATCCGCTATGATCATCGAGTGATTATTAAAATATAAATTTAAAGACGTACAATATAATCACCTTATTATATTTAATATCGATTAATCGAATAATCTCGCATTATACATTCTTATGTACAAAAAATGTCACAATCACAATTCACAAATAAGCTAATGTATATATATAATATATATATATATTTATATTATCTATTTATATATATATAAAATTGACACAATGCAAATACCACATGCAATATGTAATCACTAAATAACTTTCTTACGTTTCTCCAATGCAACTTAATTCTATTTCCGCTGTCTGTAGATCAGTAAACTGTTTTTACTTTTTCTTTAAAGAGTCAAGTTGTTTCTAGTTCGTTAATTCAGAACAATTTTCGATCGTTGTAACGACCTCGCGTTATAAATTAAACTCGATTAAAAATTGAAACATTACAGTGCAGAGAACATGGAGATAGGTGTATCTTTTCCTTTATCTAATTCTTTCTAGCCGCTGTAACAAATTTTCGATCGTGTCGTTCAGTAACGATAAATGGTTTACAGAATGATAGCTCTTTGGCACACTGGCGATTAATGAATGTCAGCGTTTCCGGCGAACGAACTTAGCGGTGGCGGCGATTCAATTATTTTTCTTTGTATTTAATATGAGATGTATAAAAATCTGATTTCGGTTTACATATGTATAATATAAACCAGTGTACAAGTGTTAAAAAAACAATGGCAGGTAGATATAGATATGATGCAGCACTGTGTGCATGTATTATTTGGAGGTGAATATAGAAATGTGTCGAGTAGCGTATTATACGTGACTCTCGAGGGGCACCTTGAAAACCTTGGACGCGAGACTCGCATCCGGCAATGACTGCGGCCGAGCGGCGTTGGTTACGTTGAATACAACGTTGCTGGGTCCGCGAAAGCTCACCTCGATCAGAAAGCTCGTGTCGGCCATGCCAACTCGATTGGTGCTGAGGTCGGGCGAACTGGTTCTCAGCTGGCTCTTTTTCGGTCTGTAGTCGCTCCTGATGACCCTCTCGGCCTCCGACTGTAATTTATTGTCGAGCCAATGTACCTTGTCGAAATCCTTGGTGCTACCGACCGTGTGTCTTCGTTTGATCGACCGTTCCGACATTCCGTTCTTACGCTTCAGCTTCGTGGCGCTTTCCTTTCGCACCGATTGTCGCCGCTTGCTGATGTTGCACTCGGTCTTCTCGGTCTTGGTCAGCGATTCCGAGCGTTTCAACTTGCTGCCCGGCGATTCCGATCGGTCGCTAGAGTGTTTATTCAAGCTCTCGGATCGTTTAAGCGGCGACAGTCTCTCGGTCGAATGCTTATTTAAGCTTTCCGATCTCTTTAATCGCGAAGTTGTGTTCTCGCATGTCCTCTTATTCAGAGACTCCGACCGTTTCAGGCGAGACCTCGCCTGAGAATTCGTCAGGCTCTCAAATTTTTTTAGCTTGTTGGAGTAACTGGAATCTCCAGTCTCGTAGTGATGATTCCTGCTGTTATCTTCTACTTTTGCACCAACATCGTTGTTTTCCGATTTACTTTCCTGAAAATTCTTCTCATTCGACATTTCGTATCGTTTCGGGTTTCCCGTGCGCAAGCAATCATTCCCTTCAGCCACATCCTTCTGTACCTCGTTCTCCGTCGCATGATTTGTCTTGGTTTCCAGCCTCTGCTTGTCGTTTGCGCCGCGGTCGTTGTTCGGCGTGATAGATTCGGAAGAAAGTGGCATATCATCGGCTACCGTTGAATCGGTGTCTTTCTCTGGAGTGTCCTGCGGTAAACGAAACGGTAACTATGACGGTAATGTCCGTTGGAACAATTGAAAAGTCATATCAACTATTTTTATCTGTTATGTTTTGATTTCTGTTGGAAATGTACGATATCTGACATTAAACTGAAATATGTGAGGCCGTCTTTACGTTACATTTTAGAAATAATGATCGCATGTTACGTGTAATTTATCGCATTCTTTTGAAATTATGTTCTCGCTAGAATCTAGACATTCTAGACGAAAATCTGTCATTTCAATTAATCTTTCTGTTTCATCGCTCTGATGATGTTGATAGAAATTTTACAAGGTGCGATATATATCGAGCACTTACATCCTTTGGGCGAGCGAGGTGACCCTTGTCGAGCGATTTATGAAGACTCGGATCGCGATAGGCTTCTGCAGATGGATACTTGATTCTCGAGAATGCGCTTGGCTTCTGCTCCTGTTGCTCCGTAATGCCATCTTTGTTGCAGGATGCGGATTCTGGAGGAGGCTGCGCTTGGTTCGACGATTGATTGACGAGAGATCTCCATTTGCGATCGAACGTGGTCGTTAGGCTCGTTAGAAGATCGCTACCTGTAACAGGAGATCCGTGTTAGTTTCGTGAGATACACAAAGATTGACGCGAACTCATACGTAAAAAAAAACACTCAAAGCACGGATTACTTGGTCATTATTATAACGGACATAATCGTGGACACAATCGCTAAACGAGGTGAATATGCCAGTAAGTGTATATGCGCTTTGTTCATCGCGCAACTGGTGAATTCTTGCGTGAGTGCATTCCTGCGAAACAAAACCATTGCGAAAGAAAGAGTACAATAGAAATAATATCAACAATAAATCATAGCAGCATCAAAACATTACCATCGAGGAAACGCAATTATTACAAAAGAACTGATTAATAAATTATTATTTTCAATCTCTCATCACCTTTTACATTATCACTCGGTTATTGTCGTTATTAAAAATTAAAATTATTGTTTCAATAGCTGTATACATTGCAGTGATAACATAATTAGCATCATGAACGCTTTTTCTTTTTCTCGTGCTAAAGCATGAAAAAGATGAAGGAAACGTCTTTGGACGCGCGATTTCGAAAACGGAATGAGAAAGATATGTACATATATTTATAAAAATGTTTGCAGATAATGCAACTTTCAAAGAGCGTCATTTGGCAGCATAAAGAAAGGAGATTAAAAAGAAAACACGAAGGATACGCAAATTACAAAAAAATATCTGAAAACTGAACAATATTGTTAAAAAGCTTCAAATCATACATTTGAAAATCTTCCTAAAAATATAACAAAAAAGTGCTAAAAATACTTAAACGATACTAGTAAAATAAAAACAGAAGCAGAATCCATTAAAATCGCCAAGTGATTTATCGTCGCTTCTCCAAAGCGAAAGGCGATATATCTTTGCGCAAATATCTTTCATTTCATTTTAGATAACGTGTTACGTGACAGTTTCGCAATTAGTAGCGCCGTACATGTTACATCCATTCATAATCATACGCTCAAATATCCGAGCAGCACAAATGAGCGAAGATAAATAGCACGGGGAAACGACATTGCAGATTTCGTCGAGAGCACTCCTGCTCCGCCAGCGAGGAACCAAAACAGTTCCTTTTTAGCAGGGCGAAATAAAAAAAAAAGTAACAGAATGCAATTTTCAGCATTATTGCGCGCGTGAAAGCCATTATGAGACTCACTCACATTCTCCTTGACGCGAAGTCGCGGTTACGTGTGAATATTGATGGAGTTTATAGCGAGCTTATCACTGCTGGGCACGCCTTGGTAACAGTCGACGAGAGATGAAACGCGGGTGGATGCGTAAAACGAGAGAAATGGACGAGATGGACGTGACACGGACGTACAATAGACGGTTAGTCGTAGGAAAGTATTATACAAACAACGGCATGTGTCTGTGTCTGTATATATATGTATGTGTGTGTGTGTGTGTGTGTGTGTGTGTAAATGCGTGCTTAGTAGTGTATATAAACTGAAAATAGTGTGTCAAAGCCATTCGGGTGAGCCAGCTGTCAGCTCGTCGGACATCTCGGATGCTGGATGCGGCTGGTTTCCAGACTCTGATCTGGCAGAGCGGACCTGGAATTTACCTCGGAGGAATCGGTTTAGAGTCTTGGCGGTGGCGGGCTCGTTGTTCGCCGATGATGCGGTAGTTGCTGCAGACGCGACAGCAGTTGCCAACGATGAGGCTGCTGCTGCTGCTGCGGCTGTTGCTGTTGTCGTTGAGGCCCCTGCTGGTCCTGGTGGTACTGACACGGGCATGGACCGTGGCCGTGGGACTGCTGCGACCGGCATTGGCATTGGCATTGGCGACTGGGTCGGTGTCTTCGGGGCGGTGCTACCGGGACTCGCGGTACCGTATAGGTGGGATGATATGTACCACCAAAAGCCTGGGCTTGCTGTGTGCCTATACGTGGTATTCAACCATTTCGTTTCGTCATTCGCATCGTCATATAATTCGTGACGGCCGGCGCGGCAGAGCACAACGTCTCTTCCTCTCGTCTTCCTCCTTTGCGTCTGGACCCACCGTATGTATTTTTATGGCTTTTCTATCCGAGCTGTTATTCTTATCCGAGGTGTATTCCTCTCGAGCCGCGTGTCACCGCGATCACGTGTCACGCGGGAGATCCGATGCTCGAAAAAAAAAATGAAAATAAATGTTTCGTACGACGAAGAGACCGAGCTTGGGACACTAAACTTGGCGAAAAGTAAGAAAAAAATAAATAGAGAGAAAGATAGAAAGCGAGAGAGAGAAAGAGATATATATATATATATACATATATATCAAGAGCTAGGAGAATCAAATTTTAAGCTTTCCTTTCTCAGTCGCGATTCAACATGGATGGATTTCGTCCTCGTCCCTTTTGCAGCCCATGGATCTTCGAAGGAATACGCCATTTCGAGCCAACTACAATCGTATTCTTTTCGGGCGTGTCTGATCGCAAAGACGTAGACTGAGGCGAGCAGACAATTTATAATTAAGAGCACACAATCAATCGGCAGAGGCAGTCGTTAACGATAGAATAGGCAGGCAGACGAGCAGTAAGATCAGTGTGATTCGAAAATGCGCACGTGTGTGACGAGAAAGTGCGAGACTAGAAATTACTTTCGCTAACAATCAGAGCAGCCGTCCCATCGAAACATCGCTTACGATGGTCACGCGTGAGAAAATGCCTTCAAACTCATCGTTAAGAAATTACTCGTGACGAAACGTAAAGTGTGACTCTTCTAAAAAGTCATTCTTCATCATCATCATTGTGAAGGCAAGCAACGATCGAAGAGTCATTCGAAGCGCTTACGACAGATCCTCGAAGAACATGCATGCGACGAGAAACTATTTATCCGACAGTGCATAGTCGGGCGTCAAAGGAGAGAGCTCGGATATTTTTTTTTCTTTTTAATTACTTTTGCAACGTATCCAACAGGAGATTTTTGTTTCCCTTATTAGATAGTTTAAAAAAAAAAGTCTCGACTCTTTCAACGCTGATTATACACTTGTAGGAGAAAATTCGATCACGGAAGATCGCAGAAGCGGCCAATCGTGTGACACAAGTCGGCTTTTCTCAATGCCGAAAGCCAAAGAGTGGCATGCAGCACATGACAATAACGTACAAATAGAGGATCGGCCAAAAGACGCGATGTGTTACTTTGGAACGATATGTACACATCGTTTCTTCTTCTTTATTCCAATATCCTCTTTGTGGCCGATCCTCTTTGCGCAGGTCTCAAAACGACGAGATATTTTCTAAAATTAAATTTGCTTTCATTACAAGAAGCCTCGTGTATGTCGTGAACGTGTTCATACTAAAGAATATGCGAAACAAGTTGCTACGTTCCGTACTGTGTTCGCGCGATGATGAATGGCGAACGCAACGCAAGAAAGTCCGAAAGGTTTCCGTACAATGACGGTGATAACTTTGTAACATACATTTTATAGTCGTATAGGTAAATTGAAAAAATCGCTTGAAGCAAATAAGAAGAGGAATGTACCTAGAAAGCTTTTTGTTAATAGTGAGTATCTTCTGTGTCCATTGCAGAAAACAAGATCCTGCTACACTCACCGATCGTCAGAAGCGATATTATACAGAGAAAAAAGATATAAAAAGAGAATATGAATAGAGGCAGATATATATATATATATATAATACGGGGGCTAGAGAGATAGAGAGTACGCGGCCTAACTATGTTACACGTGGATTTGAGAAAAACAAAAGTCGAATATATTCGCGGAGAAATAAAGGGAGACAAACGAGACACACGAAAAGTACACTCATTCATGTACAATGAATTACTATACCGAAAGACGCAATTTTAACTCTCGCATATTTTTAGAATAATTTTAAGAATCGATATATACGAGATACTGTAGAAATAGCAACGGATTTGTCTTTCTGGTCATGTATCGCTTTTCACGCATCTTGCGCAGCTCTATTTGTACATATAACATATAATATACACAACATATACGATATATGTATAAACCTTTTATAAATTCCAATTATTAGCATCGTTTTTTCATAAATGTTATTTTCTAATTATCTATGAATATTCCTGCCAACTAACGAGTACAAGAGAATCATTGTCGCGTGTGTTCGTACGCTGTTTCATATAGATACAGTTTCACGTATTTATCGCAATATATGTCTCTGATTATGAGAATATAAATATAACGATAAATATAACGACAGCACGAAAGATTTGCTTTGGTATCTAGTGCATACGAAGAGACTCCGAATAGCATCACGTGAAACTACAAAATAATATGATACTAACCATCATCCGAGCCGTCGCCAGGAACACCTCGCTGCTGCTGAGACGGTGACGGAGAGGACTGCGAGAGATTGTGAACCTCGTGCAAAGAATCCAGACTTCCGTATCGAACTGGTGGCAAACAAATCGATTCCATCGACGGCTGTAACGTCAATGAAGCCGTGTAAGTAAGCAATCTCGATCTCATAAGCAAAAACAAAAAGCATTTTTGTCAAATAGCAAAGTAATGTGCAAGTCAATTCTCTCTCGCAAAAAAGAGAAAGTTTACTGCCGTAACGTGACTTTGACAACGGTCACAGAATGAAAAAGAATTGGCTTACATCTTTACCATAATCGCTCAAGTGTAAATTATAATTAGCTTACATCTTTATCCGTTTTAAATTTTTTAATGATGCCGCTATGCATCTTCTCCCCTAGTATGCTAGTCAATTGATTGGTAGCTTGCGCTTTTTGATGCACCGTGGGCTGTTGTTGCACAGCTATCGATAGCGGTGGTCTTGTGGTCGAACGCGATCTACCGTGTCTCTGGGACAGATCTATCAATGATTTATCGGCAAGCCTCTCATTCAGACTGGACAGACGTTCCGACAAGAGGCTTGGCGACACCGTAGTATCGACTATACTGTCAAGCAAATCGTCATTCTCCATCTCCCGTTTTGCCAATTGCCACTCTATTTCGATTCTTCGTTTCTCCTCCTCCCTCTTCTCGGCTTCGAGCTTCTGCCGATGCTGATCTCTCTGTAACATCGCTTTTGTTTCTTCCTCGAATCTCCGTACTCTCTCCTGCGTGGTCGCACTTAAACCGGCGTACGTCAAAATCGCTACCTCATCGTTACTTTGCTTCGTCTGGTTAGACGCGTTGCTGGACACAGTCGAGCCCGTTTCCGCTGAACTTAAACCAGTTTCGATCGACTCCAGTCTCGTGGAATCAACAGACGGTGGTGCGGATTGAATTGCGTATTTGGCACGATTCAATGAAGACGTTCCATGCGACGAACCAGTGTTATTAGCGTCAACCGACAGAGAACGATCGGAACGGTCCGTAGAATGATTCGATTGAGTCTTGTTCTCGTGCATCTGTACAATCTCGCTGACGGAACACTGCCGTTCATTTAAAGCCATACTTTGTCGAATCGTTGGCGAATTATCCGATTCTTGCTTCGACTTGGCCTAATTTATTCAAAATATTAAATTAATATATTAATATATAGAGAGATAAAAGAGAATTACAATCACTACACTAACCTTATCGTTATCGTGTTCACTAGTATCTATTTCGTCCTGATTCTTTCGTCTTCTTTGTATCTTTTTATTAGCTGCGGATATGATTGAAGATACAATGTCTCTAGCGGATGCCATGTCACGCATGCCTGTTTAATCACAGCAAAAAAGACAAGATAAATATAATAATGCTTCTATAGATAAAATATTCAACTATTATTTTTCAAAGTGCTAATAATGTCACTAATAAGATAAAAAAGAGTAGGATAAAAAGTATTTGCATTTAGGATAAATATGTAAAAGACCAAAAGTGTGAGAAAAATGACTGGATATGAAATAATACATAATAAAGTAGATATAATGTAATACATAAAAAATAATAGATATAGATATACCTTCGATTTTCTGAATATTGTTTAATAGAAGACTGTGATTGGATACTGGTTCAACTTCGCAACTGTCGGTCGGCAGACTTAAGTTTACGCTCAATCTGCTCAAGTCGTCCAGATCGTCCTCCGAGAAAAACCAATCGACCTGAAACACATTGAACCGAAATACATCGATATTTTACACTAGCATTTTCTTAAAAAGTCGGCATTTTTCTATTTTAATAAAGACCTACATTATTCAATAGGCTCTCGACTATCCTACATTGATGTGACATATCAGTGACCATGGTGACCATATTATCTCTTGAACCACTCGCTCGCACCAATGTCGGTCCGAAAACGATGGCTAAATTCTTCGCCTCCATTTTATTGATCTCACTATGCTCCACTATCTTCTTTAGATGATACATTAAATATTTTAACGTCTCGAAGTGATATTCCGGAAGATCTCGTAATAATTTTCTTATCGTGGTCATTCTCCTCTGCGGATCTTCTATCTTATCGGCGTCGATGAACATGGGATACAGCTCCGCCGTAAGCAAGGAATCGGGAAGTTGACGGAAGAACGATTTCAGCAACGACGATATCACATTAACATCGCTCCACCTCGGATCCTGGGAAAAAAAATTAAGTCTCAGAAAAATATTCTTACTACTTCATATGAATATGAGGACTACTATATTATAGGACAAGACACCTGGAGATTGATGTTCTCGAATCCTCTGTTGACACTGTCCGTGAGCTGGGAAATCGCGGCGGTGTTTCCCGGCACTCTATAGATTCCCACAACCTCAAGACCTCTTGCCTCGACGATGCTCGTGCACATCTCGACGATCAGCGGCACGTATTCGGAAAACGAGGACGGTGGACAGAGTTCGATGGGTACTTTGAAGGTGGCTCCTTCCGGCGGTAATTGCGCCGTGGGTGAGGATGGTGCACCGCCGGCTTGACCGTGCATCCTTCTGAACTGTTTCGCCATTCTTCCTTTCCAAGTCTTCGACTTAGGTGACGGTAAAGGTTCCACCATCTGATTACTCGGTTTGCGCGTCTTGTTCACCGGCGATTGACCCGTCGGCGATCGATTTCTAAACGACGTTAATTTCTTGATGCCTTTATGGCTCGGTAGAGGACTCAATCTTTGGACGTTGCTCGGGGGAACACCGCTATTCGGAGTTGTGGGTCCCGTTGGAGTCTGCGGAACAGCTTGCTGCTTTGACGTGCAAGAAATGGCGTCCTGAAAGAAGTATATTTTAATGAGAAATATAGCAAGGAACTGAATAATTCGTAATCGTTAAAACGGAAACGGCAAAGACCAATGCATCTATTCTGATTTCTACTTAAATAATTTCGCAAAAACTATGCTATAATTAATGCTCACCGACGATCTTTCTGCGGCGGCATGAGAATGAAGTGACCTTAACCAGAGGGCCATGGACGCCGCATCTTCAGTCTGTAAAAGCACCTCTGCCGTAGGATTCGCCACTCGCAACACGTGTTTCCGCTTCGTGTAATCTTCGGCGACGTCGACCACGGAACATCTAACGTCGACACTTTGTCCCGCATTAGTCTCACCTTCGGTGCTCAACGAAGGACTCTGTAACGATTAAAGTGATGACATTAATAAAGTATTGTTTTTATATTTTGTTTGACGGTCTCTGGATCGACAACGTTTAAGCACTATTCACCTGACTATGACGATCCTTGTAAAAATAAATTATAGGACCACGGAGAACACCCCAAACTTGCTTCCAGGAACGATCGGTAGATCGCTGAAATATTATTAAATAATCGAGTTGAAAGACAATATATTCAATGCATTCTAGTACATTGAAATAGAATCAATTTATTGAGCTTGTGATCTCACCTTGCCATCGAGCACTGTGAATTTAACATGGAGCGTTCCCTCCCGTTCCACGGGTTCAACATCCTTCACAGTTGCATCGCAGCTGTTTGACGTATCGTGCGTTACAGCAATGCTGTTACTGTAAAAAGAAACGAAGCTGTTTGAATCTGTTGTTTGCAAGCAAATGTGCGTATCGATACTTTCTCTTTAAGTACAGAGTGATGCAGTCGCGGATGTCATTTTCGATTACAGAGACACAGCGGAAGAAATTTTACCGTAATATTATTTACAACTACATTTCTTTCTATATTCTTGTATTTTTGCTAAATTGAAAACGACACTGAAAACAGCGGTTACATCGATCTTGAGCTTATTAGTGTCATTCCGTTAGTAACAATCAGCCAATAAATCAATATCCGAAAGGACGCCAACATATCTATCTATAGTGTCAGGAAGTCTAGAACAGCATAACATGGACGACCACAACATGACTATGACTTTAATATCAGTGTCGCGAACAGAAATGTGTCGTATTTTATGTGTTTATGGAGTTATGTTCCTTATCACAGTAGGAATAACAGACAAGAAAGAATATCTTATCTAATGCTACTCGCGAACAATTAACGCAAACGAATTGCGAAGTCGTGATATATCCAGTTTATATCTCACTATTGGAAAATTATCAACTTTCTTGATTCGTTACGTTTTCCTATTCTTTATTTAATTTCTAATTTTCAACAATTTAATTTTATTCCGTATCAGTTGAATTTATTTCTTCATAAGCAATATTTTTTTTAATGCAATTTTTTATTTAAATCTGTTGGTAGTGCGATAAACGCAAGTTTTTCATTTCTTTCGCATAATCATTTCACTTAGAAGGTTCAGATGAACAAGTTTTCCACTTGGAATTTTTTATTATACGATTCTTTCAATAATAGTTTTTAATTTTTGGATTTAACATATGGAATATAGCGCATGAGTGAAGGTGTCTTTTTCTCGAAATTCTGCATTGTAAATATCGCTGGAAGACGATACACGAAATGCATACAACTCTCATGCTTCTATTGGCATTGCAACGATTCGTCACTCGCCACCGTTTACAGGCAGGTAAATAGCACAAATGTACATATACAGAAACGACGAGAGCGGATCGAGAGCGAGAGCGAGGGCAGATGTACATTAGCTTAGAGGAGGAGACGCGGAGCACAGATAATGCAATCTTTTTCCGTGCTTCTCAAACGGAATCTTTCGCCCTCACCGATGATGAGAATTTCGATGTAAGGATGCGGCCTGCGTCATATCTTCGAAGATGCGTCGCAAAGGCGCTATGTCGCTCGGAAATAACGGCGGCCGCCATCGTCTAAGCGCACTGGAAACATGGACACGAACAGGTGCAGGCTTCGAGATATATTTACAATTAACACCTTTGAGCTAACAAAGAAATTACCACGTTTGCTCGTTATTTCATCTCACGCGAGCGAAACTTTGCGAGAAGCATGGGAGGAGAAACGTGTCGTATAATATCTTGGTGCGTTCAAGGAAAGAACCACAAATCGGTGGTTTGAAATCACTTTCGAATATCACCGTAGCGTCACGATTCGAAATGAGTGTATCAAAAGATATATTATTTTACCTTCTGTGAATGTGAACTGGTTCGGAATCGCTGAGCTCTAGATCGCTATCGACGTGCATTCGTTCGCCCCAAGTCGCCTTCAGATACGAAACTCGTCTGGTAGCGCGATCCTCGTCACCTATTATACGATTATGCTGGTTATATTAATATAATATAGTATATTAATAGTATATTAATATAATAATGCTCTTTTCCTTTCTTGTTTCATTGTAAAATTGTAATCGTAACGTTTCCTCTTTTTTTTAACACATTTGAACATTTCGACATTTAAATTTACAATTACACGAATGTTTATTGATGAAGGCTTTAAATTGAAATATTCAGTCAGTAAATAAATCAGTTATTTTAGGAGAGAAGTTAAAACTACAATACTATTATAATTCAATGAGCATGTAAAAACAATGATCTCTCTTTCCGCATGGATTTCACGCTGAATCATAATGGCATTGTATTGTCAAGTGGCGAATCCTTTAAATAACTGATTTATTACATGCGGCAGAAGTTTCTGGTATGTGCGCGCGCGCGCGCGTTTATAATTTCGATAAAACGCGTTCACGTCGCGCTTGGAGCAACGTGCGTCGCAATAATTGCACGTAATGTTAAAAATATCCTCATCGTTCGAACTCACTGATCTGTGCATTCTTCTGTCGCCTAAGTACCGCAGCGTTATTGGTCGAGCCGTTGGGCGAACAACCATTGACTGGCGCTGAAAGAGAAATCAATGGGACGATTATTAACGCTTTATGCTCGACCTTTATGTAACGTGGATATGTGTGAGTGACGACGTATATCTGTAAAATACAAGTGGTAGCGGCCAAAGAGACTAACCGATTTGCAGTTTGGCCGACTGCAAATAATTGTCCTGATTGCGGTAGGCTTTGCTGTTGTCGTCGGGGCTACCATCCTCCTCGGCGGTCTGCCACGTATGCCTGGCATTGCTCCGTGCCACTGGACCGTTCGTAGCTTCCCAGGACTCCGCGCTGTTGCTGCGTGCTCTCAAACGCACTGATTCTGTCTCCATAGTAGGCACATCTGCTCGATTACACGATGAGATTATTATAGCATCGTTATGGCGTATTATTATATTTCTTGTACAAACGACTGCTGATCAACAACTATCGCTTTGTTAATAACCAACGGAAGTAGAGTATAATATTATATATATAGCGTGTGCGCTGCGTTGTTGTCGCTATGTAGAAGCACCAGCGGATACGTCGTTGCTATTTTGAATTACCGACATATCATAAGAAGCTCAGCAACAAAAACGTCGGATGCAAGGGGGCAGTTAATGTCCCCTTTGTGCATAATGTTACGTCGACAAATTCCGGTACAGCACGGCTTTATCCGGTTACTTCCGCTTGGACGCAATCCCGGGGAGCGGATCGCGCGTTTCTTCCAAACGCGGTTCTAAACGATGAATTATTAAAACTAATTGCGATTTTATACATCTGCGCGCGCTGTAGGAATAATAAAGATGTATCTTCCTTTGCCTTAGTTAGAGCGTGAGAAGCGAGCAAGGTGCATTGATTATTACATCTTCTATCGCACTAATGACTATATAATGACTAATGACTAATGATTATATAAGTTATTATTATAATGCCACATCGCGATTGCCATCCATACTGAATGCTCAAAGTGAATCGCTGACATTACAAAAAAAAGACACAGGACAATAAGGCACAAACAGTATTCGACACACAGCTTCTTAATTTTTATCTACCTTCTTTACTCTCTTTATAGTCGGCTGGTGGCTCGCAATGGATATGCTTGCTGCCTATTGGAATTATTCTGTTGCCTGTCAATACTGCACCTAAACGACGACACTTGTTTACTGAGCATTGCTAATTTGAGCATTTCTAATCCTAATTAACTGCGAAATTCATAGCACGTACTATCGAAGTATCGGTCTGTAGGAATTTATATAAATTTATTAGGTTGGTGCAAAAGGTTTGTCGTTTTTCATTTTCTCTGCTAAATCAAAAATGTTAAAGTTATTTGTTGGGGATTAAAAAGTATCTCCTTTTAGATAAAGAGATAAACTTATTGAAAGTAATAGTGATAATTTTGCTTGAATTTTGTTACAATCTCAACTTTGTTTGTTGACAAATGTGACGTCAATTATCTTGCACCATTTTAACCATTTTAAGAAGAAGCAATGGAAAAACAGTTGTGCTTACCAGTGTCAAGAGATTTGGTTTCTCTGGCCGGTATTCTCCTCGCGTCCTGGTTCTCGGCTTTGGATTCGAATTCTCGTTTTCGCACAGCCACATTCGGTACACTTCTCTTGTTCGACAATCTGGACAATTCGCTCTTGTAAAGATTCGTTCGATCGCCAGCGGGTTCGTCCTCGTCGCTTAACAAACGACCGGATTCGAACTGTTTGGCGCGTCTCGAGACGATCTGCAAGCCCTGCGGCGGTACCGGAAATCTGGCGTCGCCGCCAGCTTTCTTATCCGGTCCCGGAGAAGATGGCAGCGATGAGGAACCGTTTCGCGTCTCTAGCGATGGCTGTTGCTGATTCGTACTAATGTTCTCGTGTATTCTCGACAGGATGCTGGTGAAGTTACTTTTACCCGTCCCTCGGTATTGCTGTTCCTTGGCGAGCTCATTGCCGTAGAGAAGCGATGGCAAGTAACAGTGATCTTCAGCGTCAGACTGATTGTCAAGTTGTTGATCGTTGCGCGGCTTCGAATACTCAGAGTTAGAATCCACGTCCTTTATTCTCTGCACGCTCTGATTCGATGGCTTGTTCACCAAATTCGTAACGGTCTTGGTAACGACCGTTCTCTCTTGAGATCTTCTCGTGGGAGATTGCTGTCTCTGCTGTTGCTCATTCTGACCAGGCGGCCAGATTTGCCTCTGTAGCTTTTGTGGCCTCGCGTAGAATTCCCTCTGGATCACCGCGGCTTGATTGAAATTGGATAGTAGCGACGGCTCGACTGACCAACTGACGGGGTGACTCGGTCGCCGCAGAAATTCCGCTTTCTGCTCGAAACTCTTACGAAGTCTGTTCATAATGACAGAATCATCAGAGCACTCGTTGCCGGTCAGAGTCGAATTTGAATCGTAGGGAGACATGCTGTCCTTGCTAGCGGCAGGTGACGAGTCCCGTCTCGACTCAATGCTCAATCTGCTGGACTCGCTCGATCTCAGCGCGTCGATACTTCCGTAACTCGCTGTTTCGGAATCGATTATGTTGCCGCTGCCCTCACTGGCTCGTCGTGCCACCATCCGCTTGATTGGTCGGTAGATTGGCACTTGTGGCTCCGCCTGCGACACCGGATAACGCAGCAAAGACGGCTGGTAATAGTGCTGTGGATGATGCTCGCTGACGCGCACACGCTCGTAAATCGGATCGTTGATCCTGTCGTAAAGTTGTTCGTTGCTTGGCCGCGAGTACACCGACTCGGGCCGCGTCCTGTCGTATAGATCGTACTTTGAATCCAGGGACAATCGGCCGCTCGGTTGCACATTATCCTCGTGCAACAACTGTAGCTTCCTCCCCGAAACTCGAGAGTCGTCCGAAAGATCGTATAATGCACTTGCTTCCGACATGCCTCTTCGTTGCTGCTGCTGCTGCTGCTGTTGCTGCTGCAATGTGTTCACGATCTGAGATTCCACGATCGGAAATTGAGACATCGTCGACGGCGACATTCTGCATATCGTTTCTTCGTGATGATTTGGACTGTCGGACGACGGTAGAGAACAAACCCAAGACTGCCGCGTTCTCGGCGATCCGCCCGGAATCATGCTGCTCATCGATCTGCGTTGCTTTTGCGATAGCCTCTCCGGAGAACGCAATCGTGGTCGTTGATTCGTCTCGGGATTATACGCCGTCTCACCAAAGTACTGAAAAGTTTACAAAGATATCTCTTAGTTGTGTTAATAATTGTTTGTTTGTCTTATCGTAGTCATACAAAAGTGGACGCGAGGAAAATATTGAATCGCGTTGAAAATCAAGTAAAATTGATAAATCAATAAACGACGGCATCGCTAACAAAGTATGAGTGCGGCAAATAAAGCAGATGACAGGTGACATTCACGGACAGAAAACCGCTGTTCCTGCAAGTGCAAGAACCTTACGTACTCGTTGCAAAATGTCATCCTCCTTGGAGACCACGAGGAGGCGCAGCCATGGTCCCGCTTGTTGAATGCGTTGCACCACACTGGCGTACTGCTCGCCCCGGGTAGGCGACCCGTCGACGGAAACGACACGGTCACCAGTGCGCAATCCTGCCTCAGCCGCCGGCGAATTCGCCCGCACCTGTTTCACGAAAATCGTGTCCATAGGCTCGTCGACCTTGGCCCGCTCGTGTCCTGGTAGCATCTGCAACGCACAGGAAATTCTCTTTCATTTTCCGCTCGATTTCAGAGCCTCTACTTCACTCGCTTGCCTCTACTTGATGGTACTCACGCAACAGGATTCGGGCGGATAGACGATAAAATGTCGCAGCGTGAATCCGTAGCCATTCTCACCGCGCCGAAGCAGAAGAGTCCGAGGACCACGAGGTGGCGAGTTCTCCTTCTGAACGGATCTAGGGGATGCCGGATCTCCTGGATCAGGACCTGAACTCGGCGCTGGTGGCGGGGGAGACGAATGCCTTACCTGCAATACATACAATTGATAAATTCTCGACAAAGCTCAACGATTTTCAAGTCAACTTAATAAATCTTTAGTTGTAATAATACATATAAAGTTGTAGGCCAATTAATTAATAAGCAATTAAAATGTTGAGGTATTAAAAATCAAAGTTTATTATTTACAAACCATAACTTTATATTATTATTGCATTGCAAATGAGCTTGTTTTTTTTTTTCATGAAACCTTTAATTGTATCGAAAATTTTCAAAGTGCTGAGACTACAAGAATATATTCTTTTAAAAAATATTTAATACATCAGAAGTCGTTGAAGTAACGTTGGCTCTTCTTTCTTTTCTTCCAAGGTAATAAAATTACAATTGTATATGATATATTATTTTGTTTTTCATCTGTTTAGACGTTCCTTTTTTTCTGAGTGTTACAGCCAAACCACTTGACTATTCAGTTATCTCGATCTCTCGCTCAATGTTAATGATAAGCACACTTTAGCAAGGCGAGCGAATCGTAAAAATATATACGTATCTTGAACATGTTGCGAGATTTTCAATACACGCAAGCACGAGTGTTAATAGCTATCGTCGCTTCGAACGGCTAACAAACATGGCACAGTTGTCAAATAACGAAGGCTAGATTAGGTTCGAATTATCGAAATAGAATTTCGAATTCACGCGCAAACTGTATATTTGCGGAACATCGATCAAATTCCTTCTCGCTCGCTCTACCTTCTTTTCTCTCTCGATTTGTACCGTCTGGGTAGGCCGACTAATACTAGGAAAGTCGATGCTATGCGAAAACGCGGCAGACAGACTCGTGGATATCCGCCAAGAATTATTCCAAGCCGACTCCGAGGCGGAGGCGGCGAGGAGCTGGAGAGAACGTTTAGCGCGTTCTCGCTCTCTATCGCGAGGAGAGTTGAGTAAAATTTTGGCGAAATGCCAAAAAATACGCAGCTCGAGTTCGCTATAATGCGCACCTAGAATCGAGACGAGCGGAATTCCCTTCGCTCCAAGTGAAAATCACGGAAGCGAACACGGTTCTCTCTGAAACAGGGAAGAAATCGATTGTCGCCGAGAGTTGAACAAATGTGAGACTTTAAAGGCAGATACTAAAAGCTTGAAAAAATCCAGAAGATTGAGAACTTTTTCTTCTAGAAAAAAAAAAGAAATGGAATTATCTCTTTTCTTAATTGACAAAGCGGCCTATTGGAATACAGAAAGATGAGATAAAATAAAACTAAAAACTAGAAGAAACGATCGACGGAGCGAGCGGACGCGAAGGCGGGGTTTCGCGGTTTTCCGCGTTATCTCATCCGCATTTCGCGCAGTGGCGCGTATCAACGGTACCTTTTCGTAACTTTGGTCGATAACATCTTTTTTATTCAGCCGTGTCCCGTTCGACGACGACGAATAGTGACGACGAACGCTGCACGGCAGTGCGAAGCACAGCGAAATAAAGGGGAGAGCGATAATATCGGGATTTTTGTCGCGGTCCGAGGTGGACTGCGTAACCGCCCCGTTCGTATTGTTCCGCGCCGCGCGCGATTTTCCGGTATTTCGCGGGCGGAGCGAAGTCGGTCGATCGGATGTTCCTGTGCATGGAAAACAGATCGCGCGGACGTCGATGGTGAGCGAGCGTCGATGACGATGTAGGTCAGAAGAGAATAGGCGTTGTCAACGGCAAGTGGGTCGCCAAACCGTGCAGAGTGCGGAGCAGCACGGTCAATAATTACGCGGACACGTCTTCGTTTGGACACGCGTGTCCGATCCCGTTCTCTCCCCGAGAGCCCCCTTATTCCGACATGTCCACGCTGGCTGGCCGTCGTGAATCGCGCGACATTGCGATACATCTCGCGCTCGCGAAACACGTTTCGCTCCCGGACAGGATGGAGGTCGGTGATGGAAGTCGGTGAGACGGGGGGGCAGGGGAACACAGGAAGAGAGGTATTTACACATGGTATGCATACACTGAAATCCACTTGCGAGAAGAGGGAACACCATGCAAGGTCGCGAGTACATTAACGAACTCATTTTCTCACCCTCGACGCGACGGCGCGGCGTCGTCGGCACAAAAGCCTCCGCGTGCGTGCTGCCGAGCAACGTACGTTTACATTACAGGTATTCGTCCGACGCGATATATATTCTGACAAATAGGAATATATTCTGCAGTTAGGAATCACGCTATCGCGTTCGCGTCGCCATCGCAGCATCGTAAACTACCACGTTGAAGACGATTTCTCCTTGATGAGAGCGCGTACGATCGTTTATCTTTACCAACTTTTACTTTTGTAATTAAACTTGAAATCTCTCACTCTCGATCGTTCTGCTTTAAAATTAATTGAAATTAATTGAAGAATAAGATTCCCTGTCGTGTTTCTTTTTACTTAATTCAGCAGAAGCCTCTCATCGTCTTATCGTCTTTCATCGATCCGTCGTCGAGAGTCGTGGGTGTTTTCTAGAAAG
Organism: Tetramorium simillimum; assembly: GCA_011636635.1. NCBI lineage: Eukaryota > Metazoa > Arthropoda > Insecta > Hymenoptera > Formicidae > Tetramorium > Tetramorium simillimum. The sequence goes on from VBVQ01000603.1 coordinate 27,641, forward strand.
AAAATTGATTCCAAATCGGCTGAAGCGCGGCGATCATTTTGCGATTCTCGAAAACACCGCGCGGGATTCTGGACAAGTCCTTCTAGATCCCGCAGAAACCTCGCCTAAAGTTTTAATCAGTCGTTAACCGATCGCAAACCGGTTCGACGCCAACGCTCGCGAGGGGTTCCGATCTTCGATTCGAGGTCTGTTATCCTTTTCGCTGACCGCGACGCTCGCCATTTCCGCCTTCGCCGACGAGCACGATGGTGCGCAGTTCCGACATCGCGAACGTTGAGTTCTGGGGATCGTTGCGGTACGTTGTTTACCATTTCAGAGAAATATCGAGTTTACGGTCGCGTTGTATGAGAAACGAGTGATCCTCGACGCTCCGCGGTGCTCAAACGCGCAAAATATTAAAAACAGGATGCGCGAACAAACAATCGTTCGTTACTGCTCGCTCGCTTACAATTAGGAGCAAGCGGTGATCGGATGGAATGCTTTTGTCCTCCGTGGAATGCATTAGCCAAATTTCATCCTCGACACCAATGGCGCGGACACGACGCGACAATTGTATTCTTCTTTCGCTCACGCCGCGCGACAGTTATTCTCGTTTCATGCCAATCGCCGAGCATTATTCGCGAGCGTTTTCCTTGTATCAGTACGCCACGACGATTCAGTACGTCCCGCGTACAAGTGGCTTACGTAATTCCGTTTTGCCGGCGGCTCTTATATAACAAGTAACTCCGATCGACGACCGATAGTCCATTTCCAACTTTTCCAATGACACTGAAAATGAAATTTCCAAATGAAAATGCACGTTCGACGTTTCGACGAGCGTTCATCCACTTGTTCTTGGAATTTCGACGTTCGCAAAACGTTGATCTATCCTCGAAATCGATCTATTTGTGTATCGATCGATCGCCCGCACGCTCGTTTAATTTATACGGATAGTTGCCGATCTTGAAATGAAAGAGGGGGGGAAAAAAAAGGTCTCGCGGACACCAAGCGCGCTGCCGCGCCGTTTCCTTTTCGGAGTCGTGGACGTGCCTCGAATCGAGGCGAGCGCGAGCCTTAAATGCGTCGCGTTTAAAAAGCGGAATGCATCCACGGCTTCCATGTGACCTCGACGCGGCGCGTCGCCGAAAGAAAATGAAAAGGAGAACCGAGACGAGGGAAAGAAACAGTCACGGCTCCGCCACGAAAAGCGAGGAGCGAAAGAAGGGCGGGAAAGGATCTCACGCCTCTCCGGGAGGGAACTCGCACGGCGCTCTCGCGAGAGATTCATTTTGTCGCCGAGTGTAAAATCGGCTGATCTAGGAGGAACAAGAATCGCACATCCGGCTGCATATGTAAACGTACAATCTCTCAAGAGTCTCCGAGCCGGTTGAATGAACATAATGATCAGTCGGATAATTTTTCAGAAGGTCCCTCCGAGTCTTTTTCAAGGATACAGGATGGATTTCTTTAAAAGGTCAGCCACAGACCGCTAAATGCTTAATGCCACCAAGATTCGTGCCCCACATTTCTAATTTTAGTTTTGGGAGCGATCAATTTTTGCTGAAAAATTGATAAGAAATATGCATTATTTTAACGACATTCACGCTCTCGTTGTCAAAAGCGCTTGTCTTTGGTTTTTTCGAGGAAAAAGCCGGTGGCACCTTGTCAAGGAAATTTCGCATCACAGCGTCGGACGACTGGCTTCGCCGCAGAGCGATCAAGCGTGAAACTCATCGCGAGAGATGACGAACGAGTTCTCAAAGTTCTCTTACGGATTAATTTTCCGTGGCACTGACTGATAAACCGTCCTCGTCGCGATCGACATCGCTGGCGCGTCCGCGCTGACGTCTCGGTCGAACGTCAGGTAACGAGAGCTCGTTGCGCGAATCCTCACGCGATTATCTATCGTGTACTCCGAGGCGGAAAAATCGGAGCCGTTGACCGTCACGTTGTCGTCGCCGTCGTCATCGTCGTCGTTTGCGGCCATAACCGGCGCGATGGCCACGGCGATACTGCCGCGACCGACTACCGACGACGGCGGTCCGGCCATGGGGATTTCGCGAACACGATGCGCATTACTCCCTCCTGACAACGTCGCGTCATCGTTATCGTCACCTCCTACAAAACAGCGATAGCCGTCGGCGCGAGCCGCAACCGCGGCACGCGCGTTCCCGAGCCGTTCGCCACCGGCGAACCGACGACCGGCGGTTCGACCTCTCGGCTCGATGCGCGGCTCTTATCTCTCTCTCTCTCTCTCTTTCTCTTCTCTGATGGAATTTTTCTCTCTTCATCTCCATTTCTCTTTCCTTCTTATATGCATGAACGCGTTCTCTCGTGCCCATTAGCTGTGTTGTTTCTCCAATTTTATACATCTTATTAAATTTATCAACAATTATAGTGTGTATCAGTATCATTTTTGTCTCTTAGCTCTTACGTATGTTAAGTACTTTTATTTTTTTTAACTTTTGACGCGACAATTTCAATATTCTTTTTTTTCTTTTTATCGTCTTGACCATTGTTTGAAGAAATACATTTCGCGTCTCGTGCGAACCTTGTATTTTATAACCGGACCGTTTTCTCTTGATCGTCTTTGTCTTTGTCGTTTTTAATCATTTTGACATTAAAGATGATTTGAATCTATACCAAAACTTATGACATTTGATTGTATTTATAAGAAATTTTACTGACACGAACATCTAGTTGCGGTTCCAAGTTCACCTTTTTATACTTTTAATTTTCTTCGTCTCCTTTCACGGATATTCGTCCGTTAAAACACAGAATCTTTCAATCTTGATTATGAGTTTATTTTGAGATGAATAAATGGTTTATTGGTCCACTTTTTTCCCTTAATGTGCCGATAGTACATGACGTTCCCAAGCAATCACCTATTCGATCAATCGTGCTCGACTCGTTGTTTGGCTTCGGTGCAGATCGACTGCGAATCAGTACATATTTGACGCGACTGATAAAAGCTTCGCGACATCTCGGACGGTCTGCCATTGGCATTGGTACAGGACAGGATATAAAAAGACCAATGAGTCTTCGCCTCTCGTTCAATAAAGATATCGAAAAAAGAAAAAAAAGAAAAACATTTGTATAAAGTAAAGTTTGACACAAAGTTTCAAGGTGTTGAAAACAAGAAATTTGTCGAAATATTTTATCAAAGTGGTTTGCGTGAAAGCGTCTGCGTGCGTCATGACGATTTAATGGAGGTTGCGGTCGAATTCGTGGTACAGCGAGAGACGACACTCACGGCACTCGAAAACGCGAAAGTTCGTCATCCGCGAAAGTTAAACCGGTCGATCAATTCCTCCGATCGCGGTACCCTCTGCACGGCTCTTTTAATTTTACCGCTGAAACACGCGATATACCGATTGCTGAAATAATAAAATACTCGCCGTAAATCGAAGGAAATGTTTTTACATGATTTCGTAAGAAAATGGGGACCCGAGATCTATTATTCAGTCTCAATTACAGATAGAAAGGACTGGCAGTAGAAAGAACTCAAAGTTCTCAAAGAGACATTCAATTTGAATGCATAGAGAAAATAAAACCTTCAATCGAAGAACTCGTTTCCAGAATCGCATGCCGAGCAAAAGTTTTCCAGAGCCGTGTAATACGCAATCTTCACGTTTCTCTTTTTTTTTTCTGAACACACGCGGTTAAGGCGATTTCGAAATCGGTTTCTCGATTGAGAACGAGATGTGGTCAAAGACTGAAGTAAAATTACAGGATGCGTCTTCTTAATTTTCTTGTTTTGTCGACCGTTAAGTTATGCCTGTTGCTACGCGAATGACGACGACTCGTCAAGTTCGCGAGATCGAGATCGATTGATAACCGTTCGAACGCACCGCGATCGCATCGGAAGCACGATGAAGGGAGCCGCATCCCTACGTTAAAAAAAAAAAAGCAAATTGTAGAATGATAGCCTTCAACGTTTCTCACTCTGTTCCGATGAAAAGGGCCGCGGCGACGAAAGCTTTCGCGAACGCGCGCAACATTTTGCACGCGAGCACAAGCAGTCGATCGGCACAAGTCGTTTTTTTTTTTTTTTGTAACCGCGCACTATGTTACATTTTCTAAACTCGAAGTGAAACGGAACGAAACGAACGCAGCCCTATAAAGCGAAATTGCTATTGAAAGAGAAAACAGTGGGCGGGGGAAGACGCGGTCAAGGGAACGGGCTCAAAGTATCCAGAATCAAATTAGTGATATGAGAGTGGAGCGAGAACAACTGATTAATTAGCGTTGCGTGACGGTTTGTCTTGGATCCGAAGAATACCCTTCCTTTCTACTGGAGCTCGTGACTTTCGAAGGAGGACACGCTCGCGAACCACTCGCTCGTTCTCTTCCAGGACGAGTCGGGCGTGCTCGAGAGGACGTTGCGACTTAAACGTAACTTATTCGTAATTTAGTGCACAAGTGCACGGAGACGTCGCACGACGGTGATACTTGACGATTCAACGAGTCCTGCGAGAATTACGCGAGCCATCCGATTCGATTCCATATCTCAAAAGCATTTTCAGCGCTCGATTAGATTTCATTAACTGGACGCGATCGAGATTGCCCTTTACGATAACAAACACCTTCTTTTTCTTCAAGACGAAGCCTGTTTTCTTCTTTTTTCTTTCAATGGTACCATGCACGCACGATGCTCTCCGGCCGTGCCGGCCGGATTTGCGTCATCGTAAGCAGATTCAGGCGCACACGGTGGGTGGACTAATCGGAGAAGTAATCGATGAGCGAGCATTGTGGCGAGAGAGCGCGCGTAATGGTACGTTGTGCGTGATTATGCCACGGGTCAACGCGGGACAAACTTAAGTAAGCGCTTTGAAGAAAAGACTACCTGTAAGAGGCGGAACAATGCAAGTAATCGCCAGCTACTACAAAATGAACGAAAACGCATAATACGGAAGAATCGGCATTTTGCGAACCGCAAAAGAGTTATTTTGTGAAGAATCTCTCGCAAAGTAAACTGCGCCTCTCTTCTCTCAAGTGACGATCGCAAATTTATTTGCGTGTCATGCTAAAGTGATGCGACGCCCTCGCGAAAGATTTTTCGGTAAACGGACGGGAGCGCAGAGGCAAGTGTATTCAGGGAAATTTTCATATAACAGTGCTCTATGACTTTAAAGCCGGGTAGGCTTTATTTGCTCTCCGGTATAACACACTCAGTGAACTATTTTTAAGCTGCTTATTTACGCAAACTGCTATCGCGCGCGCGCGCGCCCACATTTATCGTTCTCGGAGCATACCCACACACACACACACACATTCTTTCTCCCTCAGGAGGGTTCACTAAAAATCTTCTTGGAGGATTCTCGGTATCGTGATTTCGCTCCTTGAACGAGAAGCGTTTAGCTCACGATAAGTGGCTGTCAAACTGTGGTTCATTGATTTTCCGAAATGTACTTTCCGTTACCGCGTCGAGTCTTTCAGAACATCTCGCTGATAGCCGTTTCGTCAGCGACGAAACACGCGGTGATCTATACTTTTCGTTTCTCGACGGGGCACAACTCATCGACGTAAACCGAGCGTTCCAGAAAATCAAATCTCGCCGGCTTATCTCTCATCTTCGTGTTTAGCGTGTTTCACCGTGGAACCGGAGAGGATGAAATTGAGAGCCGCTGTTGACGAGATGAGTGCGGTCAATGTCAGAGGAATGCATTCCGATCTAAAAATTCACGCTCCCGCAGGAGAGACGATCGAACGAGCGGCCACGTGGTCGAATCGACGGCCACGAGATGTAACTCGTTCGCCTCTCTCGCGGCTCCGGAGCTTTTCTAAAATTACCGAATTTCGCGTTGCGCGAGGGCACCGCTAATCGGCGACTCAATCTATTTGGCGATTAACGTGGCGAAACGTCACTTACCCCGTGTGGCTGCCTGACGAAGCCCCGGTGGTTATTTCGGTCGTCAGCCATTGCACCTTGTCCTGAAACCGGCCAATACAGCGAGATTAGATCAAGATAATATCGGGAGAGAGATTTAAATGTTACGGATATACATATAGTGTCGCATTCGATATTTCGCGGCCTGTCTTTTATAAGGGCGATATTGAGTTACGATAAATTGAATTACGGTGAATTTTTCGGTAAAATTGACGGCTTCACATGCAAATACGAGACTGTACAATGGGCTCCGGTGTTTTTTTTATGTTTATTTCCAGGCGATTCCACTTTGCGCAAGCGCGATTAGAGATCAGCGACGATCCTCGCGAGCGTGTCTCTCCATTAAATCGCGACCGCGGTCGACTGCTCTGACCTCGCGCACGATCGCGGGAGCTCGTCGTTCCATCTTGAACGACATCTTGGCATCCGCAGAATTAACGTCATTAAGCGACGTGACGTGGTTTCACGCAAGAAACGAAAGGCCTCGCTCGCTCATTGGCGCACGCACGCGGCACGTCGGAAAACGTTGTTCGCGCAGGCTATCTGTGGAACCGATCGGTGCAAGCGGTTAAGGGCGGGAAGGGACGTCGTAGCGTAGGACGGTCAGTGCGTGAAATTTCCTTTCGAGCGCATGTGAGACGCACGCAGGTTTAAACGTCGCCGAGCGTTCGAAATATTCATATGCCGCGGCCCGGCACTTGGCGGACTTGGCTGGTATGTACTCTGACACGCGGTCGACTCTCCTCGCAACGGGTGTTGGCGGTTTCTTCTTTTTCTTCGCGGCGCAACGAGCGTCAAGACCGCGCGATCGAGCTCGTCGCGTGCAGCCGCCACTTCGCGCCCCAAGACTTACGGGAAGAAGTTGTCGGTACGCCGCAGCTGCATCGCGCGCGGCACCCGCGTGGAAGGCGATCGCGAGACCCGCTCGCAAAAAGCGATCCGTCATTACCGAGTCTCCGGGATTCGAGCGGCCGCGTTTTGCTCCACGCGACGTGGAATCGTTTGATCGTTGGAATCACGCGATCGAGCCGACGCGAGCCAACGGATCGTCGCGAGCTTATCATCAATTTTGAACGAAACAGTTCTCTCTCTCTCATACACACATACACACACACACACAAACGTGCCGCACCCATCGTGCGATAATTTCAATCGATGCGAACGCGCTTATAGATCGGAAACGGAACGCTCCGTCGAGCCGAGCGAGCGAAATAATAACGAATCATTCATTTCGATATTATCCCGAGGTAAAATACCGGGTTTCTCGCGAGAACTTTTGTACAATTTGACCGCTTGAGAAGCGAATATCTCACGAGGTATGCCGTACTGTTTTATGCCGGAATATATCGCGGGGCATAAAATATGAGGTATCTCGTAAAGCATTGATTTTTCTGACGACCTGCCTCTTATCCGCGGCAGCAAGGAAAATCAATTTATGCAAAGTAAACCGTATCAAAATGTATCGATAAAATTTAAAAATTTTTAATCAAGTTTCAAGTTTTGATAAAAATTTTGAAAAAATCATAATATTTACATATATCCGCGTCAAACAATTTCCTATTTATCTTTCGGAAAAAACAGATATCTCGAGTGATTAAATTACGCACGTAGTAACATTTCTAACAGTAGGTTTGTTTTTTTTTCGCGCTGCGCTGAACCGCTATAGCTTCCCTTCTCGCTTTCGCCAAATTTCAAACATGTATGTACCTTTTTCGCCTCGAGTACAGAGTTTGTGTTGGAGCTCAACTATAAAAAAAAAAAAAGACAGACCTAAAAACTGCATAATCGCGCGCTACGTATGCGCGAATGGCGTATTAAATTGATGAAGCGAACAGCTGCAATCGCAAATGCGCAAAACGTCGGGCGCCTTCGGTCCTGCCGCTCGCCCGCGAAAACGCGATGTTGTATGCTTGCAAATCAGCGGCGATTAATAGCCGCGCCACGCACGTGCCCCCGATGCATTCTACGTGCGTGTATGCGCGTGCACACACGTGTGCATGCCGCGCGATCTTGGCCGCCTCGTTTATTCGCGCGGGACGACATCCATCATCATGGATCGCTTCCGATAAACTGTCCTCGGTTGTCCGTGTGCCGCCGCGCCGTGCCGACAACGAACGAGCACCTTTCCGCAAATTGTACCATGCCAAATGCACCGCTCGCGCTCGTCGTTTCCTAGAAACTTTAGCCGGGAAGCGAAAACCACTGTTTGAGGATATAGAAGCGCAAGATACGGGCAGAAGCGTGCCATGTATACAGATATTTCTTACAAGATCTTTAAAGAAGTCTTAGAACTGAATTTTTTCTTAATTCTAACGATTACAGACAGCTTTTCGCGATAATATCGTACGTAAAAAGTTGCCGGATTTTAAATTTATTAATTTATCATGATGGAATGGAAGACAGATACCGCTGTAAAAAGGAAAGCAGATACCCTACCTACCTAATATCTGAGAAAAAGTCTTTCTAGGCTCACCGCGATATCGTATATGTTTCAAGACACAAAGTGTTTCAGTGGATTTCTTCTTGTGAGATTACTTGCAAGAGATAGACTACAAGAACAATCCTTTTGTTGAAGAAACAGTTAAGAAAACGATCGTCGAAATATTTGTTTGTATCGACAGGTAAACTTGAACCTTCAAGAAAACAATGGATACTTTCAGTATTTGCTTTTCAAGTATTTTAAGATAAATATACTTTTCTTTTTACTGTCTTCCATTCAATTGCAATAAATTATTAGACACAGAAAGAGAGAGAGAGAGTTCAGGAACTTTTATTACATACTTAAATATAGAATTGTATACAAGTGTAAACGCAAACAAACAAGGAAATGCGTTTGGCGAAGGTGTTAATGTATCGCGATGGACGAAGATTATTTTTCTTGAAAGGAGCGTCCGCGCGAGCGACTGTTCTATCTTTTAGGCTCACAAATGTTGAAAGCAGTAAACGAAAGAACGCCTGAGAGATAAGAAAGTCGTCGCTCTTCTTGGAAAATTACTGGAAATTGGAGGATTAGGGCTCCTCTCTCTCTCTCTCTCTCTCTTTTCATTCGTTGTTGATACGAAAAGCTGAAATCTGGATTGGAATTGCAGCGGCACCACGCGGCGCGGCGTCCCGTTTGGAGAATCTCAAGCGAGACTGAGACACGGTCACACGGCACGGTTCGCGCCGTATGTTGCAGCGCGCAAGGTTGGCGTAAACGGGGTAACGCGCCGTGCCGCGCGCGCGGTGCAACCAAACGGCGCAACGACGGAACTGATCAGGACTGATTGTGAGAGGATTCGCGAGGGACGGAAGGGAACGGGAGACGCGCTTGGCCGTCTCTTCTGCGTGTAACGTACCTCACGCAGGGTATATCACGCGCTGTTCGCAGCTGCAGCACGCAGCGCCTCCGCTGACCCACGAAGACGCGGGGCGCCTCTTCTCATCCGCGTCCGACGACGCCGCGCCGAGCGGAGACCGACGACGTGGCTTGGCGCGACCGGAGCGTCCGGCGACGTTGGACGGCGCTACGGCGACGAGCCGCCGTTCCGGGATGCATTGTACCGCGCTCTTCCTGCTCCTCTTGCCTTCTTGCTCCTCTTTTCCTCCCTCTCACTCGCTCTCTTCCGTCTGAGCGCGGGGAAGGGGACACGCGGGGAGGAACGAGTCCTCAATTCTGTGACACTAGGGAGACGCACATGACGCAGCTACCGCGGCTCCGAGCTGCACGCCGTGGGATGGGACCCAACGCGGTTCCTCGTCGCCTCGATGGCGAATCGTCGTCGCGGGAAAAAAATACTACGCAACGTACGAGGCGCAACGCGCGACGATTCGCTCCTCGGCACTGCAACTCGTTAACGACGACGAGTGACGGCCGTCGCCGCTAGGAACATGGCCAGACTGGAACGGCTCCGCACTCTCAATGTCCGACGGCCACGGCACCGACCAACGTTTTCCATTCCTTCCCCTCGGCCACCCGAGTCACCCGAGTCGCCGCCCGCTTCCCACCAGATCGAGGCGCCACGGCCCCAACGCTTCCTCCTTTCTCCGCTCGGCTCGAGCGGGACCGCGACCTGCCATCTGTCGACGACTGACGCAACTTGCAATCCTCCCCATCGGCACGGTCGGTAACGCGACTCGCCGCTCGCGTAAACGTCTGTCTAGCCGGAAATCCAAGGAAGAGGAAGAAGACGTTCGTCCCAAATAATAGGATCCAAATAAAAGGATTCCGAAAAATGTTTACTCGGTATTTTGAATTATTCATATTTGACCTCTTCTCTTAGAGAAAAGTTTTTAAAATAATTGTTTCTAGAATAATTTTTAAAAAATTTCATAAACATTTCTATGAATAAAAATTAATCGGACACAAAGTACCCATGTTTGTATTGAAAGGGTTAATTTTTTAATTGAAAGGTTAAATGTTCTTTATATTAGACAGCCAGGATAAATTTTCGTATCTCTCAAATAGGTCCGAAGATGATTAAAAAAGATAGATTGACAATCAATCACGACAATGGCGCAACGTGTCAAGTTGGTTCTTTTCCCTAAGGAGAAAAAGAACACCTCAAGTTGGACTTTTGTTTTCTCCAATTCCCTGACCGAATCGATGCAAAGTCGGAAGGTACGTGGAATTGACGTCGATTTGATTAATCATCTGACTGAGAACGCTATAAAAAAATTTAGTTACAAAGCTTCTTCGTTCAAAAATTGCATTTTTCGCAAATGTCACTGATTTTGCTCTCGCGCTGTCTCATACATGTAATCGCGGTTTTCCGCAAGAAATCTTAATGATTTTGTATGTCGCATTAGCCAGAAATGATGTAAAGGGACTCTGACATTCGATATCGTTTGCTCTTACAGAGGTGCGTTCGCAAAATGTAACACCGCTCCCAGATAGCACGGAGAATCCAGAGAAATTTTTTTTTCAAATCCCGAATTATGAAACGAATTCTTTTTTCATCATTTCTGTTCTAAAAAACATTCTTAGAACTCACAAAGAATTCACTTTTATGTCATCAATTCTTTATTCTTTTTCAAATATAAAAGGAATTTTATACTCTTCTTCGGAATCTTTTTAAAAAGCTTTTTTTTTTAGTTTATTTAGAACAGTTTACGTTGATTCACAAAGAATTAAAAAAAAAAGTAAATCTTTTTTAAGTTCGTAACGATTATACGTTTATCTGTGCTATTTGGAATTGGACATTTATTTGGTGGTGTTAAGATCCGTTTATTTCGATCTGCATCGCCTCCACAGGAAGATATATGCTAGCGAATGGAAGACGGCGTAAATGGCAGCCATGAGGACGATGTCGGGCCAAAAGTTGCGCTCGTCAAAGTCGTAGCGGTCCAATACCTCGGCGCCCTCGGTGAGGCAGGGTAGCTCAGTCATTTCGCAGGCTGTTTACAGGAAACAGATCCGTTACGCGTCTCGCAAAGAAGCGATGCTCGGTGAAACTCACATATATTATGCACGCCTCTCCATTGAATAATGGTGAGAGCTTCCGTGGAGTGCAGCAGCCAGGATAAGTACCTTACCCATCGTATATATACGGGCAACGAGCTGTCAATCAGGCATCGAGAAAGAATTTAAAAAACCCTGCGATTTAAAATTATAATAAGAAGAAGGGAAAGTACGGTAGATCCCTGTGTAACGCGAGAAATACTTTCGGCATTACATAAATTCACGTAATATATAAACGTAACTGCATATAAATTATACATACATTATGTATTATGTATGCAGGAATATTTATAAATTTTAACTTTCAAAAGCTTTAACGGTAGAATTTTCATTTCACTTTGAAACAATATAAAAATTAAAATAAAAAATGTTTCTTTATATTTAGGAACGTCCGTACGGATTGATCTACAAACACGATAATCCTTCTTCCCCCCCCCTCCCGGTAATATTTTAACAAGTACAAGCGTAATTATGTTATCTATACGTAATTACGTAATTATGCTACATATACGTAATTACGTTATCACAATTTTTCCATTACAAATCTATGTTATACCGCCTTATACGGGAATCTATTGATTTATAATATTTATAGAGTGCACAAATGGCCATAATAATGTTGCAACTTGGCAGGAATATAGAAATTTATATGAAATGATCATAAATACCCGAGCTTGATAAAAGGTCCCATGGTTATCATAAGAACGTAATCGAAGGGCACCAGATATGCCATCGCCAGCGGTACACTCTGGTAAACTGCCGAGAAGAAACACCCTGAAACATGAAATGTCGTTCGCATAAACGGACGTGTAATCTGTCGCCGGTATAATTTATAAACAGAGGGAAACACTTACCGCAAGCGGTAGACACGTTCATCGTGAATACAACTACCAAGATGGTCAGGCCGAGAGCGTCCATCGTGGGACGCAAACCCGCCAGCCAATACATTATCACGGTGAACAGCACCGGTTCCACCAGCAGTCCAGGTACCTGAAAAATGTCAACACTCTCGCAAATTGACCCGCGTGCGCGATTCAGTGCCCGTGTAAACCGATTGGGAAATCGAACTCACTAGCGATATCATTCGCGCCAGATAGTAAAGATGGACAGGGTACATGCCCGCTTTGTATTCTCGAAGAAGAAGCGGCAATTCCTGCGGGATCAACGCCAGGGTCGCGTACATGGGGAAGAACGCGTTTTCGCACACCAGAAGGTATATAACACCATCGACTGCCTGAATGCCCAATTGATCGAGGTCGATGGCACCTACGAAACATAGGCCGGCGGTCGTTGCGATGCTCTGCAACCCGTCATTAACTTTCGTATACGTCCGACAATTGTTTAATCGGTTCCCCGCATGCAGATTTATCTTTACGTTCAAGGAGCACACAGGGACCGTCCTACCGATCACTACTCACCACTTTCTGCAGTATCCTGATCAATTGCACCGTGGGATCCCGCAGAACTTGCAGGAATCCGCGATGGATTAGCCAGTAGAGCTGCAACCAGCAGCATGCTCTCACGCTGAATTAAATAACAACGTAAACGTAACAAAGTCACCGAGTTTTCCTTCTTTACATCTGTGTTCGAACTAAACGAATTCTTTTGCGTAGACGATACTTACAAAGCGCGCGACTCGCGAATATTTCCTTTGGTCTGAAACATAAAAAATTAATTCTCGAAATTAATTTCCTTTAATTATCAATCTGTTAACATCTGTTTTCGTAACATTTTGCTTACATGGCACTGCAAACGAGCGGAATCGAGCTCCTGTTGTAATATAATGTCGATTTCGTTGCAGGCTTCGCTCGTGAGAAACGCATCGCAAATCTTTTGCGCGACTCTTCCGCTACCGTCCGCGTCGTTGGGTACGATCGCTAGAGTCGCCACCAGGAAATCGGCCGGATTATAATTACACGGACACTCGTAGCCTTGGCTATGATAATGACAATGACGGTGAGTGGTTCAATTTAACATGTTCTAGGATGGTCCTTTCAGGATGACTGATTGAAACGCGAAAGAGCTGATACAGGCGGTAATCGCATAAAAATAATCATAACAAATTATGATAAACAAAATGTACGAAATAAAGTGAGGCGAAAATTAAACATGAAATGTAAAATCGTGAGAAAGAAAAAAAGAAGAGTTACACAAGACAAGAGTATTAGTTTGATATTATAAATACGCTACGCATGAATTACGTAGTCGTGCCATAAATTCTATCTTTAGTAAAATGGATTTGTTTTTATAACTAAAATAAAAAGCAATATCGCAGTTTTTCGTCCGTCTCAACAATGTTCCAGAACTGGAATCTGGAATCACTAAAATTACAATTTCCTATTCGCTTCATGTGCGAGAGTGACGAAGCATACCTGGAGAAAAACTGTATTGCTTGCGTACTGGTACCGGCGAACGCCACTCTACCGCCGGCTAAAAGGATTATGCGATGGAAACTATCGAAGATGGTGGAACTCGGTTGGTGTATGGTGCATAAAACTGTGCGGTTCCTCAATGCGAAGGATGTCATGTGCGACACGAGAACGCTAGCCGAATGTGCGTCTTGTCCTGTTGTCGGCTCATCCAGAAACAGTATTTCAGGATCCGTCAACAGCTGAAAAAATAACCGGGAATTTGTAATTTGTAATTTATCCAAATAGCACAGATGGTCGTTATAAACTTAAAAAGGATTTATTTTTAATTCTTTATAAATTAGCGTAATGTTTGTTTCAAATAAACTCAAAAGAATTCCTTTTGTATCCGAAGAAAGACTTAAAATTTGTAACATAAGAGTGAATTTTTTAAACTCTTAAGAATGTTTTTAGAAGAAAAATAAGATGAAAGAAGAATTTATTTTCTAATTTGAGAATTTAAAAATAATTCTGTACTATCTGGGTAACACGCGAATACACACTTCGGTGGCGAAAGCCAGCCTCTTCTTTTCTCCGCCCGATAAAACCTTGCCGTCATCACCACCGCCGATGCGAGTGTCACGTCTCTCGAGCAGACCAACGTCCCTCAGCAAACGATCGATTTTGAGACGAATGTCCGAGGTGTGCATTCTCCCGTCTAATTTCATTCTAGCCTGATAAAGAATGTTAAAGGTGTAGTACGCATAACGCTTGGACTCGAAGAACAGAACCTTACCATGAACCAAATATGTTCGAGCACCGTCATTGTCTCGATAAACATATCTTCCTGATGCATGAAGCCGCTGTGACGTCTCATGTACGAGGAGCTAGCTGATATACCATTGACGCAAACATCACCGTGCACCACGATGCCGACTGTCAAAGTAAAAAGTGATATGAGTATGATATCTCCTTCTTCAAAGATTCAACTATATGAGAATTCTACCTACATTCTGCGCGAAATGCTAATGCTGTCATCAGCGAGCTCTTTCCAGCACCGCTATGAGAGAACGGATGGCAACAGAGAAGAAATAGTTTCAATTATACGGACAGTATGCCAGTTTATGGGGTGTAATTGATCGTGAATAATTTACCTGCCACCTAAGATCGCAGTGAGTTCGCCAGGCCGCACTACACCTCGGACTAGAAAAGCGACAGACATTATTGTATTGTTACATTATGCATGAGAAATTATATATATATATATATAATATTTTAATTACCGTTATTGATGAGCTGTTTGCTTACGGTGCGTCGGTTCTGATTCATCGCGTAAACGGATAAATTTTGCCAAGAAAGCATCGTATCTTCGTGATGCATTCTATGTTGTGGAGCATCAAACTGAACATCCATGTGGTTTTGGATTTGATAAGAGAACACAAAATGAATACATAACTCAGTTTTCTCAATTTTGTTTTTGAAAGAAAAGCGGTTTTCGCAGCATCTCTATTATAATTGCAAAATTTTCAAACATGATGACAAATCAGGTAAATGTTGAAATATTGTAGTATAAACATTCTGATAAGATAACTTCTTATCTTCTCATTATAATCTATAGACGTTTAATTTCGTTCTAATTTATACGTCTATTATGTAATACTCTTCTTCGTTACACATCTTTATTCCCCTACAGAAACTTCTCATAGCTCATTTGTAGTTTCTCATTCTTTATTCAATTATATTTTTTGCCAACAATTAATCGTATCCAGTGCATTAAAAATTCTTGTCATTATCATAAATACAACTATAATTGCTTTATATAGACTCTGATTGATTTAAAAAAAATTGATCAGTGCTTTATATTTGTGTTGTTAATATGTTAATATGCTATCTTTATGCAATAAATTATTATTTATGTAATTTAATTTCTACTGTGTCGTAAATGTAAAGTAATGTAATAAAAAAATATTAAAAAATTTAGTTTATGAATACATTCAAAGCGACATTTGTTTATTGACCTGATGAGAATTTCAATTCAATCGATATCTTTACTGATACTTTATTAAAAAGTTCAAAGTGCTTTTAATAGAGCCGATATGGAAGCATAGGGGAATCTTGGAAGATAAAATGAACTTTTAAGTTTTAAAAGATATTTTCTATAGAATATCTTAAAAACTTAATGAGATATAATTAAATTTGTATACAAATCTGATTTTCAGATTACATTCTATTCTTGCGCATCAGACGCTGTGTAAATACGTACCGCCGTTATCGTGATAACGACAAGGACGAAATGGCTCGCTGACGTACAACAGTCCGTAGCTTGGAAATTGCGCGTTCACCTGTCTGTAGAAGGATGAGAAACCGATGAGACGTGTCGTGGAACGAAGATTGACACTAAAAGCACGACTCTCGCAGGCGTCGCGTTTACTTCTCGTCAACGCACGTAACTCTACCACCACTCGATACACCTGATGCACTTCGCCTGCTCGCTTCCCTTCTTCGTCTTTCTTTGCAGCCGAATATCACGCACGCTCTCATACAGTACAAGCACTAATATTGAGGAGACGTGTCTATCGATCGCGAAAAACTTGTATATAAATGCGAATGCACGCATTTTATCTCTTCTCAGTAAGATATTAAAATGTGAATTAACAACGACAACAAATTGAATTCTATTGAATTATTTTTAGCTTTTATAAAATGCGAAATTATTGCGACTGTTGCAGAGACGGCGTGAAAATTTCTTCAACGATATCAACGTGAGATTCAAGACGAACAATGTCGTATGCTCGTATGTATAATGATCAAGCAAGACGGTAATCCGATGCTCGCTAATCGATAACTCATTCGCGGATACGTAAGTGAGCGCGTGGAGACCCATCTGAGGCTTTCTCCGAAGTACCCTCCGCATCGTAGTAAATGTTCGTGACTCAGAAGGCTCGCGGTAATCGAAAACCGAAACCCTATATATACGTTCAGCGAGACAGACGAGCGAACTAGTTCAGACCGATCTTGTTTCGCTATTGGAATTATTGCACGTTGCTTTTTAACGTATGACATTACTAGCGACAATAACAGGATCTTTTTTTCGCCTCTGTATCTCATGTCGCGTTGCTCGCTTCCAGCCGAACGATAATTCCGGCATGATCTTCGATTCGCGGGCTGACAGCGATATCGCGAGATCAAGCGAGTATATTATTTAGATCTCGGCGTCCTATTTTTTTTTTTTAATGACATTCTAAGATCTCTGCCGAGATTGTTTCTCATATCCCTGTATCGTACATACATGCGGTCGCACGGTATGTATGGCAACCGGTTTGTAATGATATCTAGATGCGAACGAAAGAGTGGTCAGCTTCGACACAGGAAACGCCGACACGTAGGTGGTAGCTGCACCGCGTTGTTCCGTCGAGGCACATATTTTTCCAAGTTCCTATCACGTGGCTTATCCTTTCTGCGGTCACTGCGCGTCAATATCGATATCTTCGCTCACAAATTATATTTATCGATTCATCACATTTGTAAATCCAAATTTAGATGTAAACACGTAATTGTTAAACATGTAATATTCGTTTCCAAGTCAATACACAAGAAATTTATTAAAATTATTTATTAAAAGTACGCACAGCATTACAGCAAATCATTGTTTTTTACAGATGTCTTTGTCGCTTAAAAGAATAAAACGTTGAAAGATAAGGATGACAATGACAAAATTACTGTGAACGGCAAGTTTTTGACAATAGCGCGAGAAACGCTAGAAAGCGGAATGCGACGATAAGTGCAAACAAGCAGAGGATGTCCATCCAGAAGTCTTCCACTTTGAAATTGAAAGTTTGGAGAATCATACGTCCCGATTTTGGACACGTCACGTTGCTTCTGGTACACGCTATAGAATCGATCTCTGACCATTGATTGATCAAAAGTGCCTCGTTGCCATAACGAAACCAAGATAAATACGAGAACCACACGAAGTAGGATGGCACGGATCTATTTCATGCGAAAAATCGAGTATTTCAATCAGCATCTTAGTCAGCACATTGTTAGCAGCATTATTGTTTGAGATAATTTAAGATACTCACGCGGTATTTAGGAAGAAGCCGCCAAAAAGCAAAAACGGTATTATGACTGGAGGACCGACGGAGAGGGCCATAGATACGTTGTTGCTGATACAAGATATTAAATAGCCTGTAAAAAAAATAAGACTTTAAGCAATTATTAAACACAAAAATGCGAATACTCTGTGAGTAATACGCTCTCGATTACCGAATGAGGTCGATACGTTGGCTACGAGAGCTACTACAGCGGTAGCGATGAAGAAGTGCTTTACATCTGGATAGAGCCCGATCATAGGATACACGACGGCGGTAAAAATCAGTGGTATTGCTAAGAATATTGGCGCTTCCGCAAGAGTCTTGCAGATGAAGTAGACGTCGGTGCGATACATACCATTTTTGTGCTCGCGAAGAAATATTGGCAATTCCGCACAGAACACCTGTATATAACACGACTTTAACTTTGAACGTTCTCTCGTGCTATTTCTGATAATTATTAGAATTGAAATTGCAAGTACGACTTGTTTATGTTAATTTTTTTTTAAATTCTCACGTTAATGACCGCAAAGACATTTTGAAAAGTCATATTGGTGAGGAAGATGAATAGGGCACCGTTGATGTTCATTACGCCATCTTGATCTATTTGCTGGCCAAGGTAAATGACACCGATCAGCAGCGAGACCATCTGCAATAGAAAATTCTAGTTTGTTCTTTCGTAACTGTCCTCCGTCCGTTTTCACATATTTGTCAATGGCACGAGCGTAAATAAGTAGAGCGTCAAAAGGCAGATTGAAGAGGATTAAAATATAAATTATTTTATTAATATCAAGTAGATATTTGTACAACAAAATAAATTACAGTGTATAGATCTGTATTTTAATATTTTTTTTTTAGTTTTGTAAATAGATTAATGTTGGAGGGAGAGAGGAAACGTACGATAGTCTGCAAGAGGCGGACTTTAATGAGGATCGGTTCCTTAATCACCGACAGCCAGGATCGCCATAGAACCGCGCGGAATTGTTCGCACCAACTCGCTTTGTAAACTGATCGGCCATAATTCTTGGAGTATTTGAACCGTTTGAGGGTATCCTCGAATTCGCCGTGGACGGCCTCGGCCTCCAGGGCGATATTTACACCGTATTCGCTTCTCCGGAAAGTATCACACGTCGTTTCAATCGCGTGTCTACAAGTTAACTCGCGTCCCGGCACCACGGCCAACACTTGCACGAAGAAATCAGCAGGGTTGTAATTGCTGGGACAGGCGGCACCGAGCCTGCGAAACGGAATGCAGATTTAAAACAATTTAGAAATAAGATTTTTTTTTATGAACTTACGTCTTGAAGAAAGTACAAGCTTGCACGGCTGTACCCATGAAAGCCACTCTTCCCTCGGCCATCAATAGAATCTTATCGAACAAAGCGAACAGCTCCGAAGAGGGCTGATGTAAAGTCGCAACGATTGTTTTACCACGCGCTGATGAAGCGTTTATTTATTAATCCTTTAAATGCTGAATACAGGATAGCTTTGCTTGTAGGTGTAAGATTCTTTTATCATCTCAAACTCACCCGCCAATGCTTTTAGAATGGAGACAACCTGATGAGCCATGAAGGAATCCAAGCCTGACGTTGGCTCATCACAGAACATCAGCGGAGGATCGGTGAGTACCTCGGAAGCAAAGGACAACCTTTTCATTTCGCCTCCCGAAAGACCCTTCATTCTGCCAGGTATCCCAATCACAGTATTTCGACATTTCGAAAGGGCGAGCTGCTTTCAAAAAAGATGCCACTAAATATGTACACGCGAGCGGGAATATTAAGGCCTGAACAGTTTAATAATAAGAGCAATTAACAAGCGAAGAGTTTTTTCGCTTGCATGCCTATAGTAAGGCTATATCTGCTGATCAAACTACCTCGTCAATGACTTCGTTAACTCGTTTAATTCTTTGATTACGAGGGATTTGCCGATCCATCCGCACTGCCGCCTGGAACATTAGATGCTCCGCAACGGTCAGCGTGCCAACGAACAGATCATCTTGTTGAACGTAGGCCATCCTCGAAGTAAGGATACCTGGCGATATTCTCTGGCCGTTAGCAGCCATCAGACCGGACGCAGATAGTCCGCGTGCCGAACGGAATGTCAATGCGTTCAACAAAGTTGTTTTGCCTGCGCCTGATGCACCCATAATTACGAGCAGTTCGCCAGAGTAAGCCACTCCGCACACTAGAATGATTTATTCCGAAATGCAATGAAAACTCAAACAACATAAAACTGTCGCAAATAGGTACGTAAAAGATATGCGAGAAATTTCTTTTTTTACCATCTTTTAATATATGTTTCTGGGCGACGGAACTTCTAGTCCTCAACATCAACCGATCCCAAATTCTGTCATTTTTTACGCTGTAATATACATTCACGTCGCTCCACGTGTACGTAATATTGTTACCGAAACTTTCGTTGTTGAAATCTACGGTTGTTGAAACATTCGAAATCGGTTTAAGATCAAAGGAGTTTTCCGAGCTTTCGCCGTGCAACGTATCTCTCTCATTACCTTCCTACAATGATGATGCAAACATAAACAACAAATATTTGAGCTGTATGTCGGTACAGTATAGATAATAATACGAAAAGAATATATTTTTATTAAAAATTTTCCATTGTATGTAGAATATTTCGAAGTTATCGAATATGTTTTTAAATTTAATTTTTCTTTGGCCGATTTCGAGATAAATTTTCCTCTAGAAAAATATCAGAAACCTTATCATTTACATAATGCGCATCTTTCCTTTTCCAATCTCTAATTAAAGTTAAAAATTATTAACTTCTCATTATTTTCAATTGTTGATTACTCGAAAAACTGTGTCTAACTTGATGTCTTTGTTTAAAAAAAAAAAGTACGTAATTGTACACTGTATGTTATGCTATTATCATTGATCAGAGAATCGAAGCCATAGACATGAATTTCGTCTACGCTGAGTTTAAGAAAGCTTTCAGGGATGTCTGTATGAGAATAAAATGTACGCGACACAACACGTTTTTAAAAAATTAACTAATTATTAATTAAAAATTATTTTTAATTAATTTTTGTCACAGGACCGCAAAACTGTATCAACTCTGCATCACTCTCGCTCATACACTGAAGAACACGACAGTTGTCACATGTTACAAGTATCTTACTTATTGTACTTACAAAGGAAATTGTATGATACGTGACTCTTTGAGTCGTACTGACGGAAGTTACCGATGTCGTGGATATCAACGGTTCCGTTTCCTCGGTAGCCGTCATTTTCTTATCTCACGACTTTTGCTGCTCGTCTTTCCGCACCGACGAGTACACTGATTGAAATACGAACGTTTCTAATCTAATAATGGGTAGAATGCTTTTCCGTACTTTGCACGAATTCGCATAACGCCGATAATCCCTTTCAAAACTTGCAATTAAAATAAAATTCAGACTTTAAGGTTGATTTTATTTACAACAGACACTGACCAATACAGAAGATTCATCCACGTTTTGTATATGTATAAAATTACATGTTCTGATGCTGTTACCAGACGATAGAAAAAAATTGCCGATTGCGCGTGATTATTGCCCGAGATGGTGTAACGGAAAATACGCTCGAAGAACGAGCCGGCTTCTTTTCTCCGGGATTCTACGGTATCGCGGATGCGTGTACACCTGCGTGCAGTGTGAAAGAACTTGCGTACGCAATATATACGCGAGTAGAGATTGGTTGGAGGAACGTATGTCCCCCTCTCTATCGGTTCTCGTATTGCATATTTACAGCCCTATCTACGCTCTGCTGGGATCCGCGCAAAATCTGTCTAAAAAGAAATCAAGAGCAACACTGAGAAATAAAATCAAGAGACTTTAAGATGTACATATGTGTATTGTATCTATAATGTAATTTATGTGTATAAAGTTTCGTTTTTTCTCCCCTTCGTCTCTCGACAATTTAAATATAATGCGCTAGTAAAAGGATGATGATATGGATATGCAGCATTGACGCAGTCTGCAACATTATTTATTTCTTTCTAGTGTATTAGAGATCATTATCTTATCTTACATTGTGAGGAGCGCGCGTACGGTCGTGCGTTTTAGAGCCGTTTTAGAAAGCATAGCGGTCTATTACGTAGGACAGCGCTGAAGTGGCCCTATTGATTTAACTATCGCTTAATATATGGATAATAATAATAATATATTGCAGTATATTTATCAAAATATATATCTCTCATAGTGGTTTTTTTTTTCGTTATTTTCGCGTATATGTATTTCAAACACGATATCGTGCATGACAGTAACTGAGAAATTTTACTAGTCACCAGCACGAAAAGCATCTCTATTTTTCCGTTAAACGACATGTAAATTTTTGAACATAAACTTTTGAACGTAAGAGAATCACGGAAGAAAAATATCGGTCGGTCGACGGAGCACATTTACATCACGGATCAGTATTTAATTTGCAAGTCTTTACGCAATCATATTTAAAGAAAATACTCTATTAAAATCGTCCTAGACCCCGATCGTTTGGTCATAATTTTACTGTTACAGACAATTTCACAAAATAGATATTATTTTATCACACACTATCGTTGCCAATGATACGGAATAAACCACATTATCCGTTATCTGAACGATCGTCAAATCCTTTTACTTTTTCAAATTAAACAACGTTGTAGCGCATGTCTTTCTCTATTACGTTAGTGATAAATCAAATACACTAGCGGTTTATTGTTGCAAGTAATATTCGCATGTATACCATCACAGGCTTTCGGCGTATCATGATAAACGATTTTAGAATAATATCCAGGGACAGACTGAAAGAGTACGTACCGCGTATTCTGAAGAAATTTTTAAAAAATACAAAGTACTCTCTGAGAAAAAGTACAGAGCGCTCTCAAGAAATCAAAGTGCAAAAAAAAGTCGAATTATTCCATACTTTTTCGAGAAACAAACCAAAGAATAAAATTAAACCTAACCTGTTATTAAACATCTATCTGTAATTGTAATTCAGTGCTTGATGTTAAACAATTCAGCGCTGTGTCTTAAACAATCACGAAGTTTGTCACTTCCTCGTGTCAGAGCACGTACAAATTTTATCGCGCAAGAGGATAATTTAATCTGACTATTATATAACAATTACTAAAATATTTCTTGCTAGATTAACCATTTTCTTTTAATAAAAAATAAATGTACAATTCATCTTTGCATAGACTAATCAGCTTGTCTATGCCCTCTTAAAAAAGAAATTTTTTTTCTCTTCACTTAGAGTAGTCAATACTAGAAAAAGTAGCGCGTACTCTTATTTCCTTCAGTCTGTCCCTGATGATATCCAACTTATTTAACTAATAAAATGAAAATATATAGTCTTGCGAGATTAACTTTAACAATTTAGAATCGATCGATGAAATTTCAAATGTCTTAAACTGAGTTTCAATCAAGGAGAATTTTAAAAGGATTCTTGTTCAATTGATATGTACCGTACGTCCGTGAGTGAGAAAAGTACTATCATATTGAACGTAGGCACCGACTGCTTGTGCTGCACGAAGCAGAGCTCTAAAACTGTACGAATGTATCCGATTCTCGAGAAAACATCATTCTACTAAGTCATCTCTCGACAGTACGAGTTCATTGATACTAGCAGCAACGATCGCCTTACAGTCTCAAATACTGGTTACAGTCGTCGTCGATTTCCAATCCTGACGACGATGCCTGTCAAAAGCGACAGTTTTATTTCTTTTCTTTTTCCTCAATCCTTCAGCCTCAGACAAACAGCCAAATGTGACGTGCTTGTCACATGTGTCAGCGTACATCTTAACATTACAATTTGTAACGCGGCGTAACATTCGATGACGTCATGACTGCATTCTTGGATACGTAGGATCTCTCATGCTATCAACGATTGTTGCTATTCATGTAGTCTTATTATTCTTAGACATATTATGCGATGCCCAATTCAACGACGTTTTCCACGAGTTACAAAGGGCTTCGTCGAATTTGCTTCTAAAATGCTTTTGTGCTTCATCTATGGGCATTTCTAGAACCTGTAAACACATTTGAATGCATTATTACCCATTAGTATCTATTTATATATATATATTTTTTTTGTTAATTGTAGCATATATTGTAATCTGATAGCCACTGTACCAAGGTATCTCTAAGATAATTCAGATCTTTCTCCGACGAGAGTTCAGGCAGCCCGGTAGATATCATCATAGCGAATAGAGACAATATAAGTCCTCCGTGCTTGCGTAAAATTAAAAAAGCTTGCTCGCAATGGTCCTGAAATCTTTGAAACTCGGCAGCATGCCCTTTCTTCGTTTGACCCTTATTTATGACGTGTACAAAGTCATTGGTCAAGACGAAAGGTACTCGCTCGCGTCTAAATCCAAATTTCTCCTTAAAGTGACCGAGAATGTGACCAAAGTCGACGTGAAACAGTTGTCCAGTCTTTTTAACCATTATATTGTCAGAATGTCTGTCGGCTATCCCAAGAACGTACGTCGCTACGCAGTAACCCGCGCAACTCAAAGTAAATTCTTCGATTGCTTTATTCAACGACGCTTCCGTATGATTATGATCTTTTAGCCAAGCTAATAAGGAACCTCTTCTGCAAGTATAGACACAAAGTTGTATAGACAAAAAATGTGTCTCACCGACACATATGTGGTTGAATTACATATATCAATATTTCGTAACGCGTTTACGCGTTGTTTACCTGAAGGCCGCCGTTGCCGAAAATGTGCCCTTTTCCTTTTGAATGTTTGCGATTGTTTCCGCATTTAGGACTACCTCTATCATCCCGACTCTATTCTCCGTGGATATGCAACCGTATGGATTCATACGTAAATCCAAACCCTCCTTCTTCCAGAGCTTATCCATAATACGTAGCATTTGAAGTGTCAACATATCTTGTCTCAAGTCGTCTCCGTGTTTGAGGATTAAGTAAACATCTTCGCCGAAGGGATCGTTGTTCTCGAAAACCAGCCAGAGCGGACGCATCTTACTGTCCATTACTCGGCATTTCTCGATTCTGGAAAAAGGAAAAAAAAAACAAAATTGAAGATAGAAAATGAGAGAAGTAACATGTTGAAACAACAAGCGAAAATAATGAGCTTACTTGATGTGCTTCCATTTGAAACTTGGATCGAGAGGATTAAGGACGTCGGATATCGCCTCTTGACAATGCACTTCCTGCATAACATCCTGAAAGCCTTGAAGAGCCGCTTTACGATCCTTCTTCTGCTTCACTTGTTGCGAGACACTTCTCAATTTCTCCAAACATTTCATCTGTTTATTTAATAATAGCATGTGCTGTTGGCTTCCTCTGCAATATGCTTCCAATATGAGGCCGAAACGAACGGACACTGCGCCAACTTGCATTTCTGACCTGATTTTCGAGAAACGAATGGTAAGTAAATTATAAAATATAAGAGATATACTATATATATGTGTATATATATATATATATATATATATAC
>VBVQ01000604.1:0-52791 GCA_011636635.1 Tetramorium simillimum
GGGTTGAGCAGGTGATGAACCTTTACCCTTGTATCTGAATACGTCAAGTTAATTCGGAGAGATGAGACGAACGTAACTGACGTCGGTATTGTGTTGGAAAAGGTAGAAACACAACCAAATATTGCAGTTACAGAGATAAATTCGTGTCTCAAATATTATATAAAACTTATATAAAATTCATGCTGGAAATCTGACTATTGGTTGAAAACTGCCCATTGACCATTCAGTCTCCATAATAAAAAGAATCACTAAACAATTATTTTTGACTTTCAGGACACATCAATCACCTTTTCACAATGTGCTCAATCAGACATGCCGGACATTCGCTGAAAATAATATTCGAGGATTAATTAATCCTTGTGAGAAGCAAGCGCTATCGACGAACAATAACGTCGATAAACTGCCGCTGCTTTCTCCTACACGCCCTCACGGAGCATCCGCTTTTTTGCTAGTACTCCGCGATGCGAGCGAACATTGAGATCACTTGGAAGGTGGAACGATCGACAATTATTAACACGGCGCGGTACTCCCTAAGGTGGACAGATACCAGACGCTTTTCCGCAAGCCGGTCCCGCGAGCGTTCCATTACCGGCGAGACGGGATCATAAATCAGACGGGGGAGGGGGAGAAGGGGGAGCCTGCGTACCTGCACAACCGGTACCTCATCGCCGACTCCCTGCCGCGCTCTCGTAGGTAGCTCAATTAAATGAATAGGGCGCGCGCGTGCTACGCTGTCGTGAAATCCGCGGCGACGCGGACGCAGCAGCGATCGCCACGGCGACAATGTTGGCGAACGGAAAATCGGCCCGGAGAATTCTCGTCTCGTCCGATCGCCATTTCCGGCTCGGGCATTCGGCGAATACGAGATGCGATGCGCGCGGATATTCCGTCTTTCCGCGACGCTCCGGCACGTCCCGATATTCGATATTCAATATCCCGAGCGTATACGCACATCCGCGATTTCCCCTCATTCTGCGGCACTCACTCGTTCCATTTCCCTCCCGCCCCCTCGCCGTTCTTCCGCGGAGTAAAATGGATTTTCTCATTTTGGACGCGACGGACATTACCAGACCGCACGGATATTCGTTAATTATGTTAATACGCGATATCGGGAGTACGCTGTTTTACGGCGATAACGCGGCGCGGTATTCGATACGGGAATGTGAAATCGTTGATATGCGAAATATTACGTGCGGAAATTATATTTAGACGCTCTTCGAGAGCGCACGGTATCGCATTACTCGCGGCTTACAGCTTATTTTGTGGCTTTATATTGAAAGGTTGTTCAGAAGTTTAAAAAAAAAAATACCAACAGCGAGATGGAAATGAAGAGCTTGTTAGTTTTGGAAATCAGATAAGGCACCGCTGGAAACTTTTCGATTGACTCGCAAGATCTCTACGCCCGCAATGTGATACATTAAAGATTACTTAAAGATACGATAGCGCAGCTACCTTTATTTGGCTTAACTGCAATAACGAGTGGACTGACTGCGTATTATTAATCACATATCTATTCTTCAAAATAAAATTTTATCTCGTCGATGTTTAAAATTACACATAAAAGTGGATCGTGAGGAAACGAGGTAATTTACATTCGAAAGAATCGCTTGGTAAAAAATATGTAAGAAGATATGTTGTGAACTCCAAATGTTCCTCTCGCAAATTATTCTTTTTTTACTTTGAAAAGACTGGGCTTATTCGATCGGCATTCCCTATTCGTTGTTCCCGGCTTACAACACGGTGCAAACGACACGACGGATGACTAAGGAGTACCAGAAGAACCGGTGAGTCGCGAAGGAAATCAAGATAATCAGCGATACACCATTTTCGAGACAAGATGAGAAAGTGGGAGAAGAAGGAAGCAAGACGATGATGCGAGTTTCAAGCGACACCGGACGGAGGTAAAGCAACCGCGTGAAACTGGTCTCCTCGCTCCTTATTCCTGTTTCTCTTCCGTCCCGCCTCTCTCTCTCTCTCTCTCTCTCTCTCTCTCCCGCGGATCCAGGAGCAAACCAGATTACGATCCATTTTGTTGATCGGCGCGACGGCGGCCAATCCAACTGCCCCGTTCGCAATCGAGAAAAGCTGGGGCCGCGCGACGAGGAGGAAAATCGAGATCGTCGAACCGGCACGGCCGGCATTGCACAGAACAAGGTAGTGAAATAAATGTTTCTATCCTTAATTAAGCGAGCGTGGCGGTGGTTGCGCTTTATCGAACGTTCGCCAGCGGAAGGAGAATTTTTAGCTCGTTGCGCAGGAGTGGCGCGTTTATCTCGCGCTAGAGGTGAAACGCCAGGATGCGGTTAATAACAATCGATAACCGCGTAAAGCGGAACTCACGGGTAAATACCAAATGATGAGGTTTCATTTTTCATGAAAGTTCGTAGGAATTTTCACAGACTTAGATAATAATTTGCAGGAAAATATGACATTTTCTTAAAATTTTGGACGTATAAGGGGTTTTGTAATATACATACATGATTGTACAACTCGATTAATGATCCGCGATTTCACGGAATAACGGTATCGATGCAACCAGTCAGTTGTGAAGTTATGACTGCTAATTTGCTGTGACTCGCACAGCGAATCCATAATCACCGATCGGCGGAATAGAGAGTTCGATCAAGCCTTGCACTCGCGATCATAGATTTATCCGTACGCAGGGCCGCCGTAGTAAATTGTTTTAACCGTGCCCTGACAGCCGGGATACCAGCGGCTCGCGATCGCGTGACGAGGAAGCCCGTGATAAATATCATATCGCTGGACCGCCAACGCGATGCTCGCCCACGATTGTTTCAGCGCAGGTGGGCTAATAACGGGGAAAAAAGAAATCTATTGGAATTTTACTCTCGTGAGAACGCCTTCATCCGATTCATTAATCTTCCGCTTATTGACGCGATTGCCATACTACTATTCGTTAACGCTAAAACAGTCAGCGGCTAATTTCCTTAATATTTAAAAATTATGTAAACGTTAATTAAACGAATGTTAGGTAAAGGTGAAATTTATCTTATTTGTGAACATTCTCTTTAGAATTTAGGGTCGTATCGATTAATCCCTCGGACTAATCATTAGATCCTCGGGTTCAAATCAAAATATAATAATTTCGGATTACGTTTGGATCCATTATAAGCTCTCATCTCTCGACCCTTATCTTTTGGCTATCAGCTTAAAGCTCTCTACTCCTCTCGTAACAGAGTCCCATTCTACCTCTTGCATTCGCACTTTGTATTGCGATTGTGCACAAATTGCGCACGTGAATCAATGAAAATCATTGGCGGAACATTGACCTGTCTCGTAAGTAACGCCAACGTCATCTTGTTAGTTATCACTTCGTCATCCGTTGAGCCGGAGAAGTCACGCACGGTCGAACTATATGTAGAAATTACGAGATCCGTTCCCTATGGTATCTTAAAAGAAGCGCGTCGACAATTTTACGAGCTTCTCCGCTGTGTAATTACACTGTCGGCCAACTAACGCGACTACGTGCTGCCATAAAATGACACGATACATGTGATAGTAATTGGTCCGGCAAATTAGCAACACGACGTTTATTAACCATCGATCCTATGTCGCGTCGCGCAGTTTCCGCGCATCTTGGACGAAGGTAATTGTCAACATTACGACATAAATTTCTGAGAGACACCGATGCCCTCAGATATAAATTCGCAGTTTGTTACAACTTCTAAAACTGGCCGTGTGTCTCTGCCAATTACGCCGAGGCACGAATGCGCGGCGAAGGAATGAGAAAGTAGCTTCGCGAAAAGTGGGACAGCCGATTCAATATCCCGGAACGAAGTATCCCAATATCGAAGTCGATAAATCAAAAGTAAATAAAGAAATAGGTGATCTGAAGCCGCTCAGAAATCGTCAAGAACGATTAAATCGTTCTGTGAAGATATTGGCCGGCAGACGGATTCGTTGTTCAAAAGACGGCAGGGTTTTCATTCATCGTTCTTTCAGCTATCTCGTTCCCATGGATTCTAATGGACGATGTGCAAAGGTTAACGAAGGATGGTTGCCAGGACATCGTTACGAAACCAGTCATTAATAGTTATTAAGAATTTATGTTTGGATTTGCGCTCCTTATCATCGTTCCTGATAATATACAATAGGTATGCAGTGCGATAAAAGAGAGAGAAAGTATACCTATGTGTAATTGTGTACCTGAGAAGGAGGACTTGATTTACGTGATGTTTCTAAAGAAGAATATCTATAATTCACACAAAGTTCATTATACATAAACAAGAATATATAAACATTATACATAAACAAGTAGAGCATAGGGGATATAGTGGAGGGGTGAGAGAAGCTTTTAATTTCCCCTAACATAGGGCTTTCTTTCTTCGTGATACTGCTAATGGAGATAACTATGCATTATAAAAATCATGTTTATATTTCATATATATATATATATATATAAGAGTCATAGAGGGGGAATAGTTGGATAAATCCCCTAAAATGCTCTCAGGAAGAAGACCACGATGGATTGAAAGATAAGAGAAGATCATCGTTTATTTATTTTTTGCCCTTTCTAGGAGAGGAAAGAGCAAAATTCATCCAATTATCACTCTCCCCTCTAGACTATGTGGCACTGCATAGAAGAGGGGCGTTAAGAATTTTGTAAACCGGGAAGAAAAAATACTCTCATGATAAAGACTTACAAAATGTAGAAGCTCAAGATGAAACTTCTCTCCTAGTCGAATACAACGGAATCAACAAAGCATAGTTCAAAGTTAGAATTTCTTCTCCCGTGGGTGTGCTAAAATGAGGCTGATACTGATTGGATTTCATTCAGAAGAGAATGTTGAAAAGTAGTGGATTTTTCGGAAATATAATGGGCCCAATCCGAATATATCCCGTGTCGGTTAAGCAACGAGCCACTATCACCATCGAATTCTAAATAAAGAATATTGCCTCCGCGACGACTCCTCCAGCGACTGCAACGAGCTAGTTTCCCCGTCTTTCGAAATGTTCGCGATCGCGTGGCGGCGTATCGTTCGTCGTTTCGCAAAGTCGACTCGGCAGCCTTTGACACGAATGTCGTTCGCGTCAAAGTAATCATCGTACGCGAGAAGCGGAAGGCCGGATAAGGAGGAAGAAGGCAGCCCACGGTCACACGAGCGGCGGAGCGAGTCTTCGCGCTCATCGCGAGGCAGCGCGCGAGTGGAAGAGGAGCGAAAAAGACCCGATGCGGTTTGTTCGGAGTGGCACTCCCTGTCTGTCGACCCACGCCGACTATCTCGCGGGCTGCCACGCGATATTATTATGTGCACATGCCCATGTATCACGGACTACCTGACAGATCGGGCTCGCGTCTGTACGGGAGAGCGAGCAGCCAGCTAGGTGTGGTTGATACTCGCGCAGCCATGTGTACGATAAAATAAACGAGCTTGTCTCTCTTTCTCCCCCTTCCCCCCTCTCTCTCTTTCTTTTTCGTACCCCCTCCCATCTCGCGCCGATCTATCATTCCCTCTCTTTCCTCACTCTTCTCAGCCGTTCTGCACCGCAACGACGCCTGTACGGAGCAACTTTTAAGGTCACAGACCTCGGTGCCTGTCCCCTCCCCCTCTGCCGCCATCGGGCGAAATGAGGGCGAGACCTCGCGGACCGGAGAAAATTTCTTATGGGTCCTCTCCTCGCCACTGCACTTCAAAGACCGATTCGCGATGCGTCGTGCATCTCCTCGCATTACCGTTCGTGGCTGTGCCGGATCCGGTATAATGCTTCTAAAGGATGTTGATTAACCATTTATAATTTTAATTTCCCGAGAGAAAGTCAAAGTTATGTTTTGAATGTTAAAAGTTGTCTGCAACTTCTTCCACAGAATCCATTAGCTTAAACCCCCGTAATAAAGAAAAATTAATGATAAAGGAGATTACGAGCTTAATAAAAAGATAATATAATCGCTGATCACGATCTCTCACTCTATAGTATCCCGCTCTCTATATTTAGTACGCGCAATAAAAATATAAGTTAGTATACTTTCAGAGTCACGTTTCTCTCTTACATTGCAGATCTCATTCGGCGCGAATAATACACACGATGCCAACGTCAGCGAGTGTGAACTCGATATCTGGTTTCACCAATAAACGCAAAAATTGGAAATGCAAATGCACGTCGGCGAGCTCGCGGAGGTCGTCGACCGCCTGACGAGGTCCGTAGACTGATTAGTCACGAAGTTCGCCCACGTAACTAGAAATAAGATAGGCGCGACACAGCGCAGCCGTGTCGGGAAAATGCGAAATATCAAATAACGGAAATTCGAAGTGAGTACGGCTTTGTTTGTTCACCGTACGAGTCGCGCGGGCCTTTATTATGCACCCAACGACGTTCCAACCCTACCGATTGTCACGAGTGTTGTATACGGGATGTCACCGCCTTTCCCATTAGTAGTTACACAAATCCCACGGAAGTTTTAGAAGCTTTATTCGCTTTTATAATTAACGAATACTTTTCGGAACATCATTAATGGTTGCAATCCTCCAATTACATTATCAGCTGTCGACATAGATTAAAAACAAATTTGAAAAAAATATCTTCCTCCCGTATAAGCTTCTTTGCAATATAAAAATGTGTTGCACTATTTTACGTTGTGTCTGCGGTTCTGCGATTACACTTGTAAATCTGCCGTATCTAACAATAAGAAGAAGCAGAACGGACTAGACGAACTTGTGCTTCAAGCATCGCTGAATGTTTTACGCATCGCAGCTTTATCTACGCTCGCGTTTCATAAATCTCAAATATCGATATCGGACTGGGGCGTATCGAAAGCGGATTACGCGAAACGCAAACGCACGTAAACGGATAAGCGCGGCGAAGAAAGCGCGGGACGACACGAGGACGCTGGACCGTCCCCGGCCGCCCCCGACCAGACCCCTCCGAATGAAATCTAACAAAGGAAACGGGCTACCGGCGTATATCCTCACATATTGCCTGGCTAAGCGGATAAGGATATGGAACGCAGGATCTTCAAACGGCCCTCCGACAGCACAAAGGGAGCCTGATTGCCCGTGGATGATTTACCACGACGGCGCGGCGTACGACTCGAGCCTGCGACACTCCGCGATATCCGTCGTGGATATGCGTGCCATAATAAAAACTAGTGGGAGTATAACGCGGGGCATGCGAGACGTGGGAGAAGCTGTCGAGACCGTCGAGAGAAGACGACGAGGTCGAAAAGTACGGCGGAAAGAAAGCAAAGAGTACAGCGTAACTTCACGACAACGCGACAACAGCTGGACGATATACCCAGTTTCGCGAATGAAACGCGCGCGCACGATTTTCTTTAAGGAACCGACATTCAAACGTCACATCTGTGAAATTATGTTTTTTTTTGGAGGAGGGGGACCCTTTTGGGCTTATTATTATTTACTCACTGCGTTGAAGTCTAGATATCCATTGATCAAGAAACAGCTTTCCAGGAAAGAGACTTACCTGAAAAAGATAAAAAGAAATATTGTTACAATTACCGAATTACTCAAACGATTAAATACATTACGAATAGTAAAAAATTATAACAGAAGAAACATAAAATTTGCGCTCAATTCTTTCTAAAAAGATTTTTTTAGTACTTCTTACGTTTTACATAAGTAACACGCTGTACAAAATGTACGTTGGTTAATTTTCCTCTCACGTCTAACTCGTCGAAGGGGTTAAACATGAAAGGGTTAGGCTAAAAGCTTCTACCACTGCTTTCCCGCCGGTAAGAACGAGGAAACACATTTCGCTATTGCTCTCTCGTCGGGGAGTTTCTTTGTTCCTAAGATCTCCCTCGCCTGCTCGCCGAACTCATGATATAATAGAAGCAAAATAGCGAGATAAATACAGGTAAAGCCATTCTCGGCCGGTCGAGCGTAAGAGCGGAATATCTCTTACGTTTCCTGGGGTTATTTGCCCCCTCGCCTCATTCGTGAGGCATCGAGGGGGCTGAAGCACGTAATGAAAATAGTCCCTCCTAATTCGGCGCGATCTCTGACCGCACGGCTCGTCTTCTCCTATCTAAAAATAACCCCCGCGCGCTCGGACCCCCTCTCATTACGACCCTGTAATAACGGCCGTGCCGTCGTCTACGATCTGCGCCGTTTCGTTTCTCCGATGGCTATACTGACACACGTGGGACTTATTGTCGGACACGTAGGAAGAATTTCCTTTCGAAACATGTGAGCGCGCCACGTGTTGCGGGGGGGGAAAAAAAGAAGAAAAAAAGTCGCGCGTGAAACGTGCTTGTAGTACATTATCGAAGATTTAGCGAAAGTGAAGGAACGATTGTTGATGTCGGTAGCGTTGAAAGCGACTCGGGAAGTAATAATTGTTGGGCGAATCCCCCAACTATGATATAATCAAGGGGTGGATCGTAGTAGAACGATTTCAACGAGATCTCCTCTCATCGTAATATAATCTCGTAATAACCGTTCTCCACCCTCGTGCGCGTGGTGCCTAGTAGATTGCGTAGCGAGATACAATTCTATCTATTAGACGTTCCGACGAACGTAGGCCAAGGAATAGAATAGAAAGGACAAAAAGGAAGCAGCGTACCCCGTTGCCATTTATCACAAATCTTGCTCCATAATCTCGATTACTAAAACAATGGCTAAGATGCGTGTTTTCTTCTTTCTTATTTTTTCAGATACTATCCCTGCGGTGCTAAAAATCGATGCGTAAGCACGACCACCCAAGGAGTGCTTTGATTCAGAAATTCTTTAAAAATATTTAAAAAAAATTGATAAAATAATTCCCACCGATTTTTTTCTCCTAAAAATTAATATCAGTGTACAATTATATATTAAATATAAATAGAAAAACAAAATAAAATATTAAAAATATTGAAAAAAATTTGATCATAGCAAATATATTCGCCAACGTTTTATAAATTATCGATTTACGTTCCTTAAGAAATCCACAATCTCTTTCCACAATTTTCCTACAATCCATATAACGTTATAGTCCAAACTATGTCCAACTAATCGCGTTTAGAGTGGCGTAGTGCCTATTACGGCGACGAGCTCATCCAGAAAGCAGATACGCGTCGGACCAGGAAACAGCCGCGACAGCTTTGTCTCCTATCGCTAATCCTCCTCGGCCCTCTAATTCTCCCGTACGATCGTTAACCTAGGCATCGCCTACTCTTGGTTAGAGGAACTTTCGTCTCCCTCTCTCTTTTTCCCCGGGTGCCCCTCGTCCCACGGGAGAAGCATCTCGGTCTATCAGCAGTCCGCGCTTTTCGGCCGTTGGCAGTCAGCTACGACGATAGAGCGTAATTCCGAGCTCTTATCAGTCGGCACCTCCGACCTCGAGGGACGCCTTTGTCGTTGGAGGCGACGAGCCAGGAAGAAGGATAATCCTCTTCCTTGCTCTCTGACTACCGGCAAGGGAGAGGAGAAGGCATTTCGCGCTCCACGGCTGCTCGTTACAAAGTCTCGGTTATCTGGCCAGGAAGGAGAGACTCGGAAGACACCGGGAGAGGATGGCGAATGTGTCGCTTGAAGAGGTGTCAAGGTAAGGTGGAAATTTCCTGAAAATGGAGACTCGAGTGATGGAAGGTTATAGACAGGGAACTTGAATGAAGAGTGGGGCTGAGATGAGGGAGAGAGAGCGGAGCGAATCGTGTAATCCCGTGGCTACCAGTAATTGACGGCATTTGCATATCTTCTGCACTAACCGTTCGGCCGAACGAAGTGAACGGAGGACTTCCTCATTTATTCACCTCTGGGATTTCTTTTCTGTATAATGTAAGAGATTTTCGCGCGGTCTGCTCTTCCCACAGAAGAAACAATATAAACAACAAATTGCTTTAATGACGAAAAACATGCGAGAATTACTTGTTTGCGATAAATATTAATAATTAAAATAATTTTGCGGGAGCGAAGCCTCAAATAACTTTAATAACTGAAGTCTAATTATAAAATAAGAAAATTTCATCGCGTAATCATTATATTGCAAAATGTTAAAAATATGTGGGCAATCTCAATAAATCGAAAGCGGTTCCCCACATACAATTTCTCTTTCTCCTTTCTCTACATTTATCGAATATCTTTTCCTCTCAACTTTTCTCGAGTATTATGTCAAATGTTATGTGATCTCATTTTCTTGCAAAATAACCCGTGAATGTTGGATAAACTGACACATTCCATACGGTCGGGTGAGTAACGTCGCATGTGCGATCGCTCGTAAATAAGAATTCGAGCGAGAACGAGTGCAGAAACAAAGATGGGAGCCGTTCTCCCTTCCTTCCCGAAGAACGAAGATGTGCAAGGGGAAAAGAAAGACATCGTGTAATCCTGCCGCTACCAGTAATTAGCGACATTTGCATATCTCTCTCGCTGACTGTCCTACGCCGTAGCGGCAGCAGGAGGAAGCCGATTTACATGCGAATGGTCCCACTTTGAGCGCCGCAAAAATGACTGCGCTCTCGTAAATAAGAACTGTTTACGAATGCCGAGGAGCTCTCCGCACACCGTGGGAGAAATTGCGAAGCGCCGGGCTAGAGGGTTCGAGAGAAAAGCTTCGCGAAACGATTATGAAGTGCGAGAAAAGCCTCAAAGTCGGCGATCTTCGCGGCACTTAATGGAACCGAATAAACCGTGAGACTTAAATTAAATTAAATTTCTTTCCACGTAAATAAATCACCAGCTATCTTTGAGAGATTTCTTTGGAGGTTGTTAGAGTTGATTGCCTCTTCAGTGATTACCAATTATTCGTAATTAACTGAATATTCTCGTGCAACGTTTCTTTCCGTTATATATTTTATAATGAGAATATTACAGATGTAATTTATAGAGAGGAAAGTAAAAAAAAAAACAAATGAGATTCAAAGCCAAAGTTCGCAGGATCCATTCCTAATTATTTCGATAACTGCGATCGTTAAGAACGCTGTAAATGTCAGTCATGCTGCTCGCATGAAGTTTCGCCGGAAAGTTTCGTGAAAAAGCTTTAACGACTGAGGCGAATGTTGGTCGTTGTATTTCGCTTTGCATAATTGCGACATAATTCGCGCGCTTTATCGTTCCTTCGTGTCCTTAATGTCTCGGAAAGTTTTGGAGCCCGGTTCTGAAGCCGTGGTAGGGCGGCAACAATGCCTCGTTAGGGCCTAATGCCACCGTGAAAGAACTAGGATTAAGAGTTGTAAACCACCTTGCAAACTGCCGACTGTCTTGGAAAAAAATCGTCTCTGTAAAATCGAATGACGTTAACATCGCAAAGAAGTATGCAGAGAAGCTCTGCAGAGAAAATGTACGAAAAAAATTTATCTGACAGCAAAATTGAAAATCTCATGTTACCGGGTACAGAGATGCGCGAACAAGGATGGAAGTATTATTATGCAATGATAGAAACGACGAATCAAATTACAATAAAATAAAAAGCAAAACATTGCGTTTTACACGAATAGAATATACGTACTTTTATGTGAATCTCTTTCAAGGGAAGATCGATTTTGCAACAGGAAACATCTGCCTGCGGATCGTTACACAGGAGGAAGTGCGTCGACGAAAATTGGAAATACGTTTCGGTGGGAAGATAAGGCAAGGGATTCGTGAGAGTATGGGGGTCCACCCACAGATGAGTCGGAGTGAGACGCAGTGGCACGCTTTATTGCTAATAGGATGTTGCCCGGTTAATTCCCAGTAGAGAAGCTGACTCGAACGAACGGAGAGTTCGTAAAGTTTCGGAAGGGAGGTGGCTCTCTCCTGCAGAGAAAGTGGCGGTAAAGCAGAAAGAGATGGAAATGGAGGTGGAGGTAAAGGGTCGGATTGCGCGACGGGGGTAACCCTTGAAATTTTACTGCGAAACGCCCGTCCCGATGAATTTGCATGGAAATTCGCCGTCGAGGCGAGACGTACACCTCGCGAGAGAATTAACTCGGTTACGTCTAATGAGCGCCGAAGATGGCGAGAGAAACTTAGGTAGAAGGCGCCGTCGAAAGGGTAGCCCCCCCCCCCCGCAATCGATCCGCCAAAGTTCGCGGTGCACATTAGTTACGATCGAGTTCAGTGTGAGTACATTAAAGTTGAATGTTAGATGCCCTTTCACGTCGATACTGTTCCTAATAATAAATTACATCGGCAGCGGCGTAATTGCAATAATTTCTCTTACAACCACAGCGACAGCTCGCAGCTATTTTACTTGCAGTTTATTTTATTGTCACGAAGAAAATAAATTGCAATCGATACGATTGCGTCTGCAGCATCGATGATTGTTATTAAAACCGCAAATATTTATTGTTTTTAATTACTGCGCAATCAAAATCCGTAGATGCCCGAGGGAGCTTTTTCTTTGACGAGAGAAAAAATACAATTTTCGGTTCATTGACTAGTCGATGCGGGCTCTTTATCGTGCCAAACTAGATGGAGATCGCGCACGATGAAACGGCGGAACGCCCGGGGCCACCCGTCGCGAGGCAAACCTCGAACGAGATTTGCGGAAAAAATCGGGGCAAGTGAGAGAAAAGTTGCGCAGGGATGCGAGAAAATGGCGCACAGCGACGGAGCGGCCGGAAACAA
Organism: Tetramorium simillimum; assembly: GCA_011636635.1. Lineage (NCBI taxonomy): Eukaryota > Metazoa > Arthropoda > Insecta > Hymenoptera > Formicidae > Tetramorium > Tetramorium simillimum. The sequence goes on from VBVQ01000604.1 coordinate 12,501, forward strand.
AGAAAAGCACTCGCGCGATACCGCAACAAAACTCGAGCGCGACGCGGCGGAGAACTCTCGTTTAAATTATAAAATTACTAAGTCCGTGTATAAGCCTGTCCGTAAGCTTCTTACGGGAGTTAACTAACCTCATAAAATTAGTGGGTAGGTGTAAACTCGCTCCTCCTTGCCAGCCGACCCTAGACATTCTCTGCCTGCTCGCTCCCTCTCCGCCACCCCCTTGCTTAATGCCGACCTCCGTGCCGCTACCTCAGCTTCCATCACCTCGTAAAACCCAGTCGAGACAATGCGAGAACGTACCAAGCAGCGCAATGAAACCCTCTCTTTCCTCTTCCCCCTCCTCCCCCCCGCTCTCCCCACCCGTATACAAACCCTCAAAAAGCAGAACCCTTCCACAGGCATCCCCGGCGATATCTCCGGTGTACTCCGTAACACCCCCGACGTGGTTTGCCTTCCTGTTAAAATGTCGAGAACATCTGAGAGCATTCCTGATACTTCGTCCTGAAATAATTAGAGAGCCGAAGGGTTTCTCGCACGAAAATTGAAATGTTACTGACGCAAATGAAAAAGAATTAAAAGTTTCTTTTCTCGGTTGACAGCATATAATTACGGCAATTATGTTTTCAGAAAATAATCGATATCTCTCTATACGGATAACGTTCTCTATTCACTCGAGGAGCGAGTTTTCAGACTGCCTGTATTCAGTTACGAGCCGTATCGCTCTTTCGAAACAATAACGAGGTGCTTGCCTTTAACGAAGAAAGTTTCGGCGCGGCGCGGTGTAGTTACCCGGCTATTCATATCGTCGTCTCTACCAGCTGGATGGGCATGTCTGCTATATGTATACAAGCACCTCTAAGTACCGGTCTGCTCCGCATAAATTAAGTGAACCGCGTGTTTAAATGCAAAGCAAGATCTGCAAATAAAACGGACGACTTGGGCGAAAAGAAGAGACAAAAGACAGAGAAAACGGCAAAGAGCTAAGAAAAAGACCCGATGCTTCATCCAGCGACTGTTTGCTCTATATGTGCATGAAGCGAAGAACGTTTTACATGTATATATATACATATATGTACGCCTTCGCATCCCAGCAAAAAATTGAGTTACGTATAGCACGGAGACGGAAGCAATGACAAAGTACTTTTTTTTCTCGCGATCAAACCAATAAGGACAGTGACACGACAAATTTATACCGGAGCAGCATTTTTTTATCAGTAAAATTGCTCTCTGTTGCCGAGTCACTGTTTTTTTTTACGTAGGATTTTCTGCACATCGAAACGTTTAACATACTTTATTAAAGTAATATCAAATTATAATTACGTATTAATCGTGCGTTCTATAAATAATTAATCAGCTATATCCACCCGAAAGTCATTTGGATTGCGCAATAGAATTTTTTTTGTCCACGAGATACTAAGGAGTCAAAATGAAGGAGACAGCCGGTGGACAATTTCATGACAAGGGTCGAAGATTGCGTAATTAACATATCCTTTTTACACACCGAGATCTGGCGCACTGTATATTTACTTTTCGACCCTTTTAACGTGTTACGGTCCATTACGAGCGTAGAGGTGCGTTTAGAGAGCGTCGACTAGAAACAATCAAATTAATTGGCAGGATGTCTCGCAGAAAACAATGAATCTCTTAAATGAGGAATTTGCATTTTAAATTTCGAGACCAAAATTCCAACGCTCGAAAAGTACTTCATTATTTTCGGACGTTAATCGCTATTTCCAGAGATAAAGTCGCTCTCATAGAGAATTAAGTACGCCTTAAATAACAGAACGCAAATAGCATAAAAGATATTACATAATAGTCAACATTGTGATAGGTTCATAAATATTAAAAAATTCTGTGTATGTGTAGAAGAGAGAGCTACTGACGCCAAAAGTTCAAGAACGATTTAAACAGTATTGACAAGAACGGTATTATTCGAGATAATACCGTATTATCAGGAATTACTTATTCAATAACATGCGATAAGGGCCGCAAAAAACGTTGAAAATTTCATAAGACGGTGAAAGTGATATATTACGCTAATCTCTCACTCTTTATCCCTATTCAAATTATATAAGTTTACTTAACACAAACTAAATATAGTTAACGATTTGGAGAAGTACATTAAAATAATAATGATGAATTTACATAAATTTACATGAATTTTCAATATATTAGTTGTTGTACGAAAATTAAGAATGTTAGATACAAAATAGCAATCGGACAGTTTTGACAAACATATGGAATATGTAAATGATGAGAAAGTGGATCGGCGAAATTGCGATGGTGGAGACGGACGTCACCTGATAGCTTCACAAAAACGACCTGCCAAATCGAGAACCGGTACCACACCCAGCCATTGTTAACGAGGACACAATGTCACGCTGTATAATGCACAATGCACTCTCGCCAGCGCATTAATGCGCAATGGTGCGCGCGCTCGTAGCCACATCGCGGAACCTTTTTGTTTTATCGTCCCTTAGTCATTGTATTAAAAAAAAAAAAAAAAAAAAAGAATAGCATTGTATATTAAAAACGGTATTACCGGTTCTAACAATCGTTTCGAAATCTGACCTTAATTACTAAATTAAATAACTAAAGCGAGTTTCATTTTAACTATATATTTCACGTTTAATTTCTTAAATAGAGATGTCTGATCTATAAAATTATCGGACCAATTCCTTTCTTATTAAAATCAAGTATAAAAAAAACTTCTAGGTACCAATGGCACTTAGTCACTCAAATGTTATTAAACTCCGCACATTTCGATCATCGATCGCGTGTTCGACGCGGCTAGCGAGCGGCTCTATCGCGACCCACCATCGCTATCCTATCTCCTTTTTTTTTTCCGTCGGAAACAATGTTACCGGACAGCATTTAATTTCCTGACCGCCGTACACGGCCGGCGCCAATCTCCTCCGGTAATTTCAACCGCGCGACAGTTTCGCGCCGGTGCGACGGAGAATCGAACGTGCGAGAGAGCTGAGCCGGCGCCCGAATGTGACATTATCTCGCGACGCCGACGCCGGTCGTCGTCGTCCCCTCGTCGAGACTCCAGACGCGGTAACGTGCAGACCGGAGCGAAGCGCGTGTTCGCCTGATAGGAACGTTGTCGTAGAACTTCCTGGCGACGATAACACGTGCGACACGTCTCGATTTCGCGTCTGTTCGCGCCAGCCAAGATCTAGAGTATTTCCATAATCGAAAATTTAGCGCTAAATATAATAGTTGATATACAATCGGTTTTAATTAGAAAATTCAAATCAAGTCAAAATTCAAATTTATTAAGGACCTAGAATATAAAATATATAAAATAGTTCATCAAAAGTTTTTTTTATTTCATCGTAACTGCGATTTTATAGAAATAATCGAACCGCTTGATATAATCAAAGAGAAAACGAGATTGTTAACGATAAGAATTCATGCCGAGCTCCATTCGCCGCTGAGAGTCCTTGATCACGACGAGACGTCCGAAGTTAAGGAACGAAGGGAGGCACGGCAGCACAAAAATGGGAATGGACTCGTATTTCCTGTCGTATTTATACCGGTGAGGAACGGCAAGAAAATCGCGTCACGGGGCGTTTCGTGCAACGGAACAATGCGGTCTGAAATGCAGGCACCGTGACGCCGAAAACGCATCGCGTTTCGTACACACCTCCATCTTACCCGATTAATCACGGACCCGGGAGGAATGGAGTTTCCGGTATCCCTCTTCAAGGAGGTACAAAGGGACTCGAGATAGCGTGGCGTCCGTAACACTGTTATTCGTCAAAACTGAGAATGATGCGTCCATACGTATGTAGTTACTTGCGCCACGAACGCGTATCCGTGAAATGTTAAAGAAAACGTCGCTAAAAGTGTATATAAAGAGCGCAAATTGAAACTCTGTCAGCCTCATCCTTTTAACTTACGGATCTTGATATGCGATATTTAGTACGGTTATTTTTATGGGCGTAGAGGAGAGTTAACTGGGAGAAAAAATGCGCCCGTCACGCTGCGTTTAATATTTTATAAAGCCCATCGCCCGGCGAAATAAAAACGGAAGACACGCGAGAATGTACGAGCGCACCAGAAAAATGGACAATGAAGAAAGAGCCGGGGAAGGAATGCAGACACGTAAAAAGTGACGATTGTTAATTAAATCCGGTAAGCCGCGGGGGAACCTGGTTCCGACCGCTCGCCATCATCATCCGTTCTATTTTCGTATTTGTCTTGCGGCTCTCGTCTCGAAATGTTTATTCTGCCGCCGGTGCAGGGCAGTAAGATATAAGACGGACAAATCCCATTTAAAAAGCTTTCATTCGTTGCGTGCACACCATCGGTAAATTACAATTTCTCATTTGAATTACGATTTGACCAAAGCAGTAGTTCTTCCCTTCTTCAAAAAGATCTTTATAGAAATAATTGGATTCTCGTAGAATTGCCTTCTTTGACTTCGGTATCTCCTTTCATATAACGGAAAAGAAGACAACTTTCTTGTAATACGATGTTACACGCACAGCAGAACAAATATAAATTAATATAACAAAAATATTCTTAGCCACACATACCTGTGTCGAAAGTGTTAAATGCACAATCTTTACTTTTTACTTATATCTGTTTGTTATTTTTAGAGAAATTCGAAAGTTAAGTTACTGCATCTCGTTCAAGAGCATTATATTGATAACTTTCTTAATCTTAAAACATTGACAAAATGAAATGAACATAATATTATTAATATTGTGAAACATAAATTGTCTCTTTTACGTTCGATTAATCGACCCCTCCTTACGATAAGGAATTCTCCGCTTCAAAGAGCAGCGGCGTTCTCGATAAGAGTTCCGTGCGATTGTAAGATCCAGATGTGCAGACCCCCATACGGCGTACAAAGACTGCGAGAACGGGAGAAATAAGGAACCCGTTGGTCCCCTTTAGTTCTGTGGATTGAATTACCGTTGTATTTCTCGTTGGTTTCGCGAAGTGGAAGCCGGTATAGGATTTGGAATAGAGCTGGAAGTCAACGGGGGGGAAAAGGGCCTAGCAAAAGGCTGGTGGCTGGGCCACGTTAATTGGACGGATGATTCCACTAAATCTTGAGAGCCTAGGAAGGACGAGGGCGGAGATTCGAAGACGCTTTGTCAGAAATTAGAGGGAAAGCGCGGGGAAAAACGTGGATGAAACCGTGACGTTCTGTAACGCGGGTCTGAAAAGGCGACGGATAAGCACCGAGGATTGGCATCCTCGAAGGAAACGACGCAGAAAGAAAGAATGGCCAGTTAATCGCTTCGAGGGAAAAGGCAATAATGACAGATTCGAAATGATGAACCGCGATATATGTATATATAAGATTAAATATAATTGTTGACAATTTATATAATATCTATTCTCTCGTTCTTTAAACATTATTCGCCCAACTTTCTAATACTGTAATTTGTACGTCAAGATTTTATGCTAATCGGGAAAGACAATAAAACTTATTTAAAAAATTGTTTATATATGACATGGAAACTACTAATATCTTACTGTTAGTGACTGAGCAGTGCTCATATGTTGATTAAATCATTTATATGTATGTGTTAAAAAATGAAAAATTAAATATAAATAAACAATATATAATATTCAATTATGTATATAATATATAATTTTCTTATTTATCAATACAGATATGAATATTATATCTATGTATATAATGTTCCTATCTATATCAGGGAACAAAAAATTATGAATAATGGATATCAAGAATGGGGAAGCTTTTTACCACATTGCGATGATAATATGAAAATAGTCATAATCATATCGCTGTATATTGAACTGAAACAGCTTTCACATTTGCAGATATGAGCCACTTCGCAGGATATCGAGATAATTTACAATACGGGTCATACTATGGCATGCTCTCTTAAACTACACTCGCGATGCAGTATAGCGAGGAGTTAACAATGTTTTGCGCGCTTTCGTATCTCTCGCTCGATAAATTACTTTATTACGACTGACATGAATTGAAGTGAGCACGTACGTGTGAGTGCCAGCAGATCTCCTTTGTGTGAATTCGTGGGTGGCTGGCTCGTTAATATATCGCGATACTTTTAAATTACCGCCGATTATTTTTTCCGCTCGCTCCCCTATCTAAACGCGCTGCCTTTATCGGGCGCTTTTGATAGATTACAACGAAAGTGGAGCTCTGTCGCACGAATAATGTTCCAAATGTATGCTGATGCTTTTTCAAATTGCACGAATTATCGTCATTAAAAGTCGTATCGATGTCAACTTTAAATACAGAGAAAAAATTTACCATGTTTTTAAAATTGAAGTTGCTTTTTATGGATATACTTCAATCGTAGAAGTTTTTCCGTCGTGTCTTTCCTTATTTTTATACAATTTTTTATTATAACTGATAAATAACATTAATGTGAAATAAACTTTCACATTGAAATAAAATTGCATTTGCTATCACTGTTAAAAATTTATAAAGGAATACACGTGTTACTGTGCCTTTTTGTTGTATCCTGCTTATCGCGACTATTCCGACATTTAGCGCGATAACCCTCCGGACTGTTGCGAAATAGGCGAACAATAAACATTTTGTCGTTACGCCAATCGGGTGATAAGAGACCAATAAAGTTCCCTCCAACTGACACCCTCGTAAAAGGCGGCAGCAATGACCTCATCAGATCGGGATTCACACTTGAAAATTGTATTGCCGCAAAAACTAAAATGCGAAATAAAAGCTGTAGCTTTATCAATATATTATTTCTGCAAAATAATACATTAAATTAAGTGGCACATATTTTAAAGAATTTTAATCATTAAAACAATGTGCATTTATCTCCGATAGAATAAACCAGTTATTTAAATTTTTGATTATCTCTTTCGTCAAATATTTTAATATTATTATTTATATTTATTTCATATAAAGTTTTTATAATTTATATTTCTATTACAAATATTTTGCTTCTATATTATTATACAGATAATAAATTTAAAAATTTATTTTGATATCAACAACTATTAATTCTCTTATTTCAGTTGTATTTCTTTCGCGTGGGGGAGAATTCCTCAGACTTGTCAGACGGAGGTACCGGTTGCTCTGACATCAATTTAAATGTCGCGTTTAACTGAAAATCCTCTCGCCGCTGTCACCGCGTTATCCTAATTACCCAAAACGATGGCAATGTAACTTTGTCGACTGCATACCAGAGTGAGGAAGTCACATTATAAATCTGAGGAGGGAGCGACGAAACCGCGGAGTACACCGGAGTAGTTTACGACTGCAAATAATCGCACCGACTATTTTTCCTACCTCGCGACAAAATATCGTTTAAATTGGTCTTAGCATCCGCCCGTCTCTGCTTTCATCCGCACGTTAACCGCGATGAACCACGGCCGTTGCTGCGGAGAGATTTTCCGGGCAATTTTCGCGAGATATTATTCCATCTTCGCGCACGTCTAATTGCCCATAAAACGAACGCAGCGAGAAAACTTCTCCGGACGCGAGGACGGCGATGGTCGTCTTGGACGTCGCCGTCGTTGGAATTCTGGGAGGAGATCTTCCCTTTGAAGCTATCCCTCCTCGCGCTCTCTCCACTCGCGTTAGCTACCGTGTGCCACCGTGGACCACACGCGGCGGCGCGTGTGGTTGCGTGTTCGGGCGCGCGCGAAAACGACGCACAGCGCTTTCCCGAGGAAGCCAGGCGTTTCCTCCCGCCGCGGCGAAGCGCGCGTCGCAACGCGCCGCGCCGAGAGAAAACAAAAAGAAAAAGAGATAAAAGCGGAAGGCAGGAGGATCTGACCGAGCGCCAACCGCACCGAAAATAGCCGCGCCGCCGAGGTACCCAGGTTAAATTTTCACCGGACAGCACCAGCGCGGTAGTTGAATTTTCGTTTTCAGTCCGTAGCCATGCCTCGTACACGCGCGGAATGTGCAAATTAGCAAATTGAAATAGCAAATATGCGATAAGCACTCACGAAGGACTTTTAAACACGCTTCTAAATATTCTCCAATTTTTCGAAATAGCTACATGACCAAATTATCGGAAATTAAAATATTCTATAAATTTTTCATCAAAAGTCTCAAGAATAAATAATCAATTTTATTCAAGTCTCCGATAAATGCATGAACATAATCGAGGAGAAAATCAATCGACGGGACCTCTCGTATAAATGAAATTATCTCTACAAGAGTAATTTAATTCGCCTAAAATATTCGAGTTCGATATGCAATTAATTAACTGAAGCAGAATAACATACTCTTTTAAAAAACAATATAAAATAATTCCATAGGTGTGCAAGAAATGCTGGCGTCGTAAAATAACTGTTATTAACTTCATTAAAGGCACAAAATTAAATCGCTGCTCCTTTAAATGTTGTCAGATGTGTTAATCGTGTTAATCGCACATCGCAACTTTCGAATCGCGCAAGAAGGTAGATTGGGAAATAACGCAAACACCTTTCTCCCCCTCCCGTCGTATAAGTGGCGATAAACCATCGGCTACTTTCCGGCATTCCAGATAGCGGCCCATTCTCGCGATAATAGCACCGTCTCAGCGATAACTCAACGCGAGGTGAAAACTGGCCATAAATTTTTCCGCGCGAGGCGCAATTAGTTCCTCAAGACTCGTAAAACGCCGAGGCCGCGTCAAAGACCCACGCAACCCCGCGACGACTTTTCGCAGACACGACGACGACGACGACGACGACGAGAACGAGGACTATGGCACGCCAAACTACAAAGGCGACGAGGAAGGAAATGCGATAACGTTTTTATGCGACTCGACATTTTCTCCGACAAGCGAGACGGAGGTGAAGATTCGGGCTTAACGATCGAAATTTAAAGCCCGGTGTCTCGCGTATAGATAAACGGGATGATACCGCGTAGGGCGAAAATGTAATAAACATAAAAAAAAAATAGAGCAAACACAAACATTGTCTCGATATTGAGAACTCGCATCACATACGTTCGGAAATTGAATATTTATACATCACAAGAAAAATTGTAAAAATTATAATTAAAAGCTTCCATTAATTCCAAATGGATTTTAATCTATCTTGATTCGAAGCTCAATCGACCGTAATTGAAATTCAAATAGAGAATCCGGGAGCCGAAAAAGAAAACGCGCCTGCATGGATCCAAGTATCGCGGAGCGCATTCTTTCTCTTTCCCTTTTTCTCTCTCCATTCCGTACACTGCTCGACGTCTCTTCGCCGTGCGCTGAAGTGTTGTCCTAGCTGCGCAAATATATATACTTATTCTGTCGCTAAGCAAACGGCGATCGCGCCGTCTTCTTATCGGGGGACCTTTTCTCCGCCACGCGAATTATGCCGGGGAAATTACAAGTCGCGAAAGCGTCGTATGCATGTAACGCCGACGGGGTGCATCATTAAAACGGGAAAAGGAGAGGTAATCTCTTTCGCGGCCAAAACGATCGATGCGTAAATAAGCGAGGTTTATGCCCGCCGTTTGTGATAGCGGGCCCCAAGGTCAGAATAAAGTAGTGCAATAAATTAACGCGCACGTCGCGCAATTGCGGGGGTGTTGCGAGCAGTTGATTCGATTGATTGGTGGAACGAGCTTCAGCCTAGTTGGCCGAACTCTCATCGACGCCGTTGATGGTCGCTTCGGATAAAGAGACGAGAGAAGAGCGAGAGAGAGAAAGAGAAGAGGAGAGATAGAGAAAATGAGATAGGGAGGGAGAGTGGAAGAGTGCAGACTGGAAACAACCGACATGGTTATTGCAAGATTTATTGCTTCTCTTCGTTTCGTCTCGTTGTCACGCTGGACGAGAAGCGTGCGATTCGCGAGGCCTACAGACGACGAGGATGAGCTCGCTCATTTTCTACCGGAGTTAACGAGTGCACTTTCTTTTCCGTCCTCTCCCTCCCGGAGAGATCGTTATTGTCCGTCTAGACTCCTTTATACATTCGCGCCCGCACGTCTTTAACAGTATCGTTACCGCTTCGATATTTTTAGCGATATTGACGCCGACGTGACTCGTCACTCGGCTGTACACGAATAACGTCTTCAGAAATGGAACAATCAGTGTCGCTCCGTGGGTTGTAAGTGGAAGAGTTGAGTGATGTTCGCTCGACGACTTTTAAGTATATTTACAATATTTTGTGGCTAAGATTGGTGTTTTAATTGATCATCGTTCGTCATACATCATCTAGAGTTAAGCACAATTTTTTTTTAAACTAAAATATGTCAAGGTTTCTCCTAATACTATAATTAAAAAAACTCCGATAATTTGTTTACTTCAATTTTATCAAATAAAAAACGGTTCTCAATCATTTTACTTAATTCGAGAGGCTGCCAGAACTTCTATCGCGTAAGCACGTGAGAAGCGTAAGCACTCGGCGTTTCCAGAGACGAAAACAAATGTTAATTGCGAACGGGAAGTTCTTCCCAATCGAGAAATTGTGAAAACCGTCCAGGACAGGTCGATAGAGTCGACGTTAATTGGTCGACGGGAAAAAAATAAAAAAAAAAAAGAAAAGAGAAGAAGGCAATTATGTTCTCTCGCTATCCGGAACGAAGTTGACGACAGACCTGTGTAGGTGACAGTCAATTATTCTTCGCGGAAAACAAACATGCGAAGCAGGCGATTATTGCAACCAGCTTGCGTAATCATCTCGCCGGCAATGGGACCGGTAATGAAGGCGAGGCAGTAATGCAAAATGAGACCGAATTAATACGCACTATTGATTTCTTTCAATTGAGCGTCATTGTGCGTTTCTAAAAAAAGATCCACGGTAACACCCCGTACACGCGTCATCCAAGGAACTGATCGCGCAAAAGTGGGCGTGATTATGCAGAAGATCAATTACCAATGCAAAGAAACTTCCATTGTCCTCCAGGTCGCGCTTTGTTACTACAATGTTTGATAGAATCCAAATGCAACTACTTAAACTCAAGAAAAAGAAAACAAATTGATAAGTTAGAGACATTCGTATCTTAATTCTTTTTATACTTTTATATTTTTAAATACTTTTCTATTTAGTATTTAAAATGATTGCAAACATATAATTTGTGCTAATAATTTTATCTCAATCACTTGTAATTTTTAATTAACAATTTAATCGTCTTCCTTTTTTCACAATTCTTTCAGATGTATTTTATCGCACAAGTGCTTCGAATTTGTACATCAATGCCCAGCCAATCAGCTCGCGAAACGAGATGATGAAAGGAAAAAAAAAACTGTAAGGAACAATAACCGGCGTAATAACACGAGTTTTCTCGTCCGTGCTTTTATTGATTTCCGTGGAGAGTCGCTGGATTAATAAAGATCTCAAAGGAGCCGAAGTACAAAGAATACTACCGCGACGACATCCTCTGACGCGCTGGCAATCCATTCGGGATTATTGACACCGGCGAGACAGGTTCCGTGTCTTCCTTCTTCCGCGTGTAACTCCCTTTCATTCTCTCGTAGCGCACCTCCAATGACGCGCGGCGTGCCTTCCGATCAATCACAAGGCTGTCTTGTCTCGTCCCATCGCTACAATGAATGCCATTGTGTACTCGTAACGCTCTTCCCTGCTCTCATCTCGCCGCGTTATTCTATCGCCTCTCGACTACGGACACCTCGAGTATCCGCACACGAAACATGTCAAAATAGAAAGGGCTTGCGATATAATTAGATACTTGATTTTTAAAATTGTAACATCAAGTCTCGTTTTTTTTTTGGCATAAAATTCGAAACGATTTTCATTTAATTAAATGACCGCAGATTGTCGATTCTACTTCAGAAGAAAATGAGGTAATAACTCATTAAGTAATTGATTCACGCCTTCTTACTGGATTCGTGTAAACTCGATCATATCTGCAGGATATGATGGCACGAATTGAAATTGCATTGTGAGTCGAGAATCTCACACCGGCGACAGGATTATTATGCGTTACATGGTGGGACCACAGAGCCATCCGATATGTATATGCGTGTCGGCGGGGGACGCGAGGAACACGACACAGTAATGACCCAGACGAGCTGCATCCTTGTGCCACATAAAGCGATTCGTGTGCGTGGCGCGGCTCACGGTCGGGCCATGCGTGATGCACGCGTGAGCGTGTTCATAAGCTCGAAGATCGCGCCGGAGATTGATTCTCTGCCTCTTGGCGCAGATTGAGAGGGACGGCGAAAACGCCGACGCGAAAAGTCCCCCACCGTTGTCGATTTTGTCGCCGGTGTCAACGAAGATATCCTGCGGAACGCTCTAATGAGCTTACATCAAATATTTTGGCATGCTTTATCTCTTCCGCAATTATTTCGCTCGATGGAATAATCATTTGCAGGATATGATTCAATCCGGGATGTGTCAAATTTAAATAGTTTGCTTATCTTATCTCCATAACATTCATACATTTTTCGTATTAAACATATCTTTATGAATTATACAAATTTATTATTTTAATATCAGTGTCTTTTCTAAATATATTTATATCTTCTTAATAATAACAATGTATTTATATTAAAAAATTTTTCCATCAGTAATGTATTAAAATATACTAATGAATAATTCTGACGCCAATGTTTTCTAAAGTTGATATTTTTTATAATTTTCAATTTTGATTTATAATTATTTAAAGGAAAAATTAACAAACTAGAAGGAAAACATGTTTACAACAGTATTTTCTGCGAGACTTTCTACGCAAAGCGCTTGAATTTTTCGAGACACATGTCAGCGAAGCGAGAATATATGGCGATTAGACGAGCCACTGAGCGAAAACGCATCCCTCTCGATCGAGAGACTGCGGATCTATCGAAAGAGGAGAGACGCGAGACTTGGCAAGTTAAGACGAGTGAAGAAAACGAGAGACGGAGATACGTCGGTATACAGCGCGAGTTGCTGTCTCCTACATCCATAAAAGCAGAGAGGCATAAATAATGCGTTCTCCGTTTCTTTCCACGAGCAACGCCGCTGACTGGATGCGAGATTATGTACACGCGTCGAGAAAAGGGGGCCGTCGCTTCGACGAGACGAGACGAGACGCGACGTTCCTCTCTTCTTTTCCTGCCTTCCTTCGCCGCGATGAGATGCCCGTCATTCGGATTGAGAGCGGTAATAAATCAATCCCAATATTGCAGGATACTCGAGGCCGATCCAGCCCCATTGATTGCGCGATTTTTATCAAATTCCATTCGATGTGCATAATTAAGAAGACGATCATATCTTTGCACAGTCTTCAACAAAGTTGCATAATCACTATTATACCGCTATCGCGATACGATCAAGATAAACGCAAATAAAATTCCAATAAGCTCTCTGGATGAAAAAAGGAGTGGAATATTTTATATTCTGTTCGAGCCAGACATGCCTTCCGCTCGTTCTCCGCACTCGCGGAGAATTTCCAGCTCTCTTCGCAAAAATTATGCTTGGTTATCATTTTTCCAAGTCCAAATTTCAACGAGACCGTGAGAGCGACGCCTACACCGCGAAGCGAGAAGATTTATGATCGCGCAAATTAGCCACAACAGACTTTTCCACGGTGCCATCGTCCCTTCACAAACACGCGCGCGGGCAAGAATCGTCGCGCTTCTCCCTCTTTGTTCCCTCGCCTATTCGCGCGACTCGCAGCCAACACCCTTCTCGAGGAAAAATCAGCAAAAGGAGAAAGCATAAAGGAAAAAAAAAGATATCGAGAAGGTTAAGCTCACCGGAGCGCTCGCTCGCATTTCTCTCGCTCCCGCTCGTCTCTCGTAAAACGAGGCAATTTGTCCTTCGACAAATTAATTTCTTAAAATATGCAGGCCTGCCCGTTGTTGCAGGCAGTTTTATTGCACGAATGTTTTATGGCCACGTATTTTTTTCCTCGCCCTTCACCGTACTTCAACATCCTGTGCGCGCGTACCCCCTACGCCTTCCTTTTGTCCCGACACACCGTGGCGCGTAATTAAAAGCGGCCTCGACATCTGCGAGAATATTTTACCCAGCGAGCAGGAAAACTTATACCGCGCGCAGGATACGTCGGAGATTTTAGCTCCCGCTAATTTGAAGAATGTCGTATACCCGGCTTACCAAGACCAACATTAGCAAATGTTGCGCGCGCGTTAGGGCTAATCGGCGAGCCATCATTAATCACGCCGCGCGAGCAGCAGCAGCTTTGATCACGAATCATCCTGCATCGCCGGGCAATTCGTTGCTTGCCGCAATTCGCCGGGGACGCATCGGGAATAATGCCGTAATGGTAATAGCGAAATAATTGAGATATGTCGAAATGTAGGGAGAGTAAAGAGCATTTAATGGCGTGCGGTGCAATTGCCGCTGCTACCGTGCTTCGCAACGTTTCCTGTCCGGAGCCTTATCTTCCACCGTTCCAGCAGCGATATTGCCGTGCTGCACCATCAACTACCGGAAGGGAGCATCAAAAAAAAAGTAAATCGGAGGAAACGGCGTGATAAAGCGTCATTAAATATCACCTATTGCACCTGCTTGCGCCAGCCTGGGCTGCGTTGTTTCGCGCATGCGATTCGCCCGAGCAATATTTTCGAATATTACGTATGCAAACACGTAATTTATGATGCGTAATCTTTGTAGGGTAACAACAGTCGCGCTTCTGTCAGAGTTCCCTTCTTGTCGCGGCAAAAACTAATTGTGCATCGTACTTTCGTGCATTTTTCTCTGATGTTAAGGAAAATGTCAAAGAATTGAATTCGGACGCGCGTTTACGCGACGAGAGTCCGGCAAACTGCATCGACTGCACGCGAGCACTCGTTTCGTGTGGCCGATCAATTTCCTCGTGTAAGAATCTGCCGCGATACATTTTTACTACCTCGGGGATCGGAAATTTCCAGATCACTCGAACGACGGACAAGACCGGTTTAACATCGCGATCGGAATCAGGCGAACCAGACTATCGCTGTCGTCGTTGTCGTCTTCGTCGTTGTCGCCGTCCTCGCCGCCGCCGCCGTCGTCGTCGTCGTAAAGGGATTCGGTGGAGAAAAAGGAGAGAAGGAGAGCTCGTTCCACCGGATGGCGCGAATCACAGTCGTATCGGCAACGGTACAAGTCCCCGCAGAGGCTGCGCTCATGAGGCAGATGCGTACACGCTATATGCAATTGGGTCGCACGGAGATACGCGCGCACCGTTGCAACCGAACGGTGCAACGAAAACAAATTCGCGTGTCAAACGCGAGCTCGCGCGTTCCGTCGCGCCGTTCTGTCTCTCGAATGCCTTGTTTATCGATATGGAAGGGTTAGAAAATAATAATGCATTACGCAAATTGGCGGAAGCCTCGCCATCGCAATGCATATACGGATGTTACGGTCGTTGACTTTAATAAATGCCGCGTATCGGAAACCCTAAAAACGAACGGTATTAATAAAGAGTGCTAACTGTACGCATCAACGAACAATTTCATAAGCTCTACAAATAAAAAGTTATTCGCTCTATGCGGCTCTATACATTCTATGCTTTTGCACACACACACACGTGATACCACTACGTTGATTGCCTTGATAAATGGCGCAGTAAGCACCCTCGTTGGAATATTAAAATCCATCATCATGATCGCGCGATACAAAAGCGAGTATACACGCACTTCACTGTCGTCGGCTTGATTAATATTAATCGTTCTAGATGTATTTGTCACTGCTAACATAAATCGCGTTACTCTCGCAAATTCAACGAGCTATTACGCCAATTGATTAAACGCAGACTTTTTTTTTTTAGAAGAAGGTACCCGAGAGATAAACGCAACAAACTGCATTGTGTAAGAAGAGATACGTGCGTCGTGAATCCTACATTTAGCGCGGCGCGAAGAGAGAGTCGCGCAATAATCTGAATAAATAAATTTTGCTTGTTAACGTGACGGCAGGATACGCTCACGACGTCGGGGGCGGCAACGAGGAGTACAACAAAAACCGGAGGAGCCATGAAAACAAAGACACCCATTGACGACGGGATACAACACAATGACACTGCACGTCGAATAACACACTTGCAGCTCTCTCTCTCTCTCTCAGGGATGAAAAGATTTTTGAAGATGCAAATTTTGATGACGCTCTTCCTTCTCATTCATCGTCCCGCCTTGAGAAACTTTACTTCGATTTACAGTTACTCGCGTGCTGAATACAATCTGTATTATGAATTTTATCGTGACATTAAGTACCAGTGCCTGGACGACGTGAATGGGGGAATGCAGCTTCGTCATGTCAGGCGAGACAGTTTGCACGCAAATTGGGAATACGACAAGGATATAAATATTCACATTCCCGTACATTATATGTACACATTCAATTATCTTATTATTATTATTATTCAATTATACAATGTACTATATAATTATATATAATATTATATTAAAAAAACAAAGATAATTGAATGTAATTATGACGTTCGATCCTCTTTATATTTCTTTTTAGATTTCGATTCAATTTCGTCTTCTTTCCCTCGGTGCTTTTTAATTTAAAGAGTAAAGTCGATCGCCAAGTGTCTTTTGCTCCTCCAGACTACAGTTCGACCGCGACATTAGGCTGACTACGTTATTTCCTTATGCAGGGTACGGCAAACGATCTCGCGACGCGTCGCGCAACTCGACGAGTCGAGAGAGGGCAAAAGAGGCCGAACTCCCGATCGGAAAAGGGAAAAGCAACAAAAAAAAAAAAAGAAAGAAAGAAAGAAAAGCAAAAAAGGGGGAGAAAAAAGCGAAGAATGCGAGGCGATAGCGCACGCAACGCCCATTGAATTCGCGTAGAGTGGCTTCTTTTTATTCCATCGGCGCGACGATAAAGGGATCGGCGCGCGAGGAGGAGAGCGTTCGAACAGCGAGCTCCATTGACGTCGCCCTCTCCTCTGCGAGAGCGCGGCGGTACGAGGAGCAGCGAGATAGCAGCTGCGCGATAACGCATACGTGCGTACACGGCATAATACGTAACGCTAATATATCGGCGAGCGGCGATACGCGGTTTATTTCTGCGGTCAATTTATTTATGGGGCCTCCCCTCCCCCGGATCGCCGGACGGATGACGATATCGGCCAGATATTGCCGATGAACGAAAGCGAAGTTCCTACGGAAATACACGGACGCGCGAACAATATGGGCGGCTCATTACGTTCACGGGCGTCGCGGGCGACGCGCCCAGCGCGCAATCAATATCCTGTTTGAACGGTAGCTCCACGGTAGAACCGGATAAAAAAAATTTGATAAAACCGCCGCGTTAGCGGAGCTGAATGACGGTCACCCCGGCGCGGCCGGCGTCGCGATACCAGCGGTATATATCACGCTGATGCACATTTCAACAGTGTAACCAGTTGTATTACCGAGTTACGTGCCAGCGTGGAAAGCCAGCTGGATAAAACGAGATAACAATTATACTTCCCGACCGATTCTCTCTTTTTACCGTAATATCTCATGCGTAATTCGCATTTAGGTCGCTTTCGCAAAGTTACCGGCGAAGATACGAGCGCGCGCGACGCGCTCTCAGCGTAATCTTACCGTAATCAAGCATATGTCATTCGTAAAGCTTATTGTAATTAGATTTACGTCATGCATAACGCTTCGTGCAATCGCCGTGCAGTCAAACGATTAATTTCGATCCGAGCGCGGCGCTCGCCAGTGGTCGGGTTAACGGCAAGGCCAGCAGAAAGAGACTCTCTCGCGGCTCTTTTCGGCTCTCGCCGGGGTCGCGCGGACTGTCGCTACGAGCGAGCGAGCGAGCGAGCGAGGCGAGCCGGCGCGGCGATACCACGCAGAGAGAGGCCGTTGGCCCCACGGTCGACCGTGCAATGGTGCAGTGTGCAACTTCTCCGACGCGGAGGGAAGGAGGGAGGGCGCGACGCACGCACGCACGCACGTATGCACGCATGTATGTACGTGAGAGTGCTCACGCGAGCTCTACGCGAACGTGTATCGTCCGCCAAGTCATCCGCGTGCGGGGGCACGAGAGCGTACGAGAGTCTTGAAGTGCGGATTGCGTGTGGGTCGCGTCGCGACAAGAGAGAAGAGGGAGCGCGAAGTAGAGAGAGAGAGAGAGAGGGGGGAGGGGGGATGTGCGTGTGCATCAGTTCGTGTCTGAAGAGTATTTACAAAACCGGGGTTTAAGTTGTCATGACGTTCGAGCCGCCGCGAATGCATCGAGTAAATCGACGTAAATGAATGTGCGCGAATTAAGGAAATATCGGCGAATTTAACCTGTCGCGCCTTGAAACGCTCTCGCGCCGGCTCTCGTCCGACGACAAAGTGGAAAGAGAGATCT
This sequence comes from Tetramorium simillimum, assembly GCA_011636635.1. Taxonomy (NCBI): domain Eukaryota; kingdom Metazoa; phylum Arthropoda; class Insecta; order Hymenoptera; family Formicidae; genus Tetramorium; species Tetramorium simillimum. The sequence continues at coordinate 30,663 of VBVQ01000604.1, forward strand.
GAAGGAAAGATGCGTTAACCGGCGGCGCGTTTCTCCGCGGAGGATTTCTCATTTTCTCGTATTTTTTGTGAAAAGAGCAAAGATTTTGTATGCTTGGCATCTAAATGAAAGAGAAACTCTTCGAAAACTGTTTTATTGTACCTTTGAAAAAATTTAATTACACAATTTTATTCCTGTCAATAAAGCTTCGTATTATTAGTCTGGCTACGATACCGATGTTATACGATACGGCACATTGTAATACACTAGAAATGTGTATTACATTTGTAAAACGTGACGCCTGATGAACAGATCAATTTGCGTTGCACATCATAACTAGATATCGAGAGGATTAAGCTTGAATTGACAAACACGCATACAACGCACGTACACGTGGACGTGAAACGGTGATTATATCATCGCGGCATTACGCGGGCCCACCCCGAAATCGAATGCACACTCTCCTATATAAACAGCATTGAACACAGCGGGGAAAGGTCCATCCGATACTTTCGGGACAATCCGCTTTCCCGATGAAAAGCCGCGTTCCGCATTCATGATATATACAGGAGACAAAACGTGAGCGAGTGAGCAGCGGTCGCGCTCGGTCGAACAGACGGCGGCCGTGCGGCTGCCGAGTATCGGCCGGATTCGAGAAGACGATGACGCGAGAACGCGGGAGCGCGCGGGTCTCGGCGCAGGGAACCGGGGCGCCCCGGGGCACGGGAGAACACGGTCGTCGTCCTCCCGCCGTGTTCCCGGGAAACGAAATGTATGTGAGAAACACATAACCGATGTTCCGACTGCTGTCAATTTCCTACGAGTCGATCGGGACTAGCCACTGCGCGCGCGCGCGCGCGCGCGCGCGAAGCCGACGTGTGCTTTCTATTTATTTATTTCCCGTCTGGCGACAATCTCACCGGGAAATGCCGCCGGGGATTCGAGTACCGGGGCCAGATGGGAACCGCGTCCCGATATCGCTTATTGCTCGTTAGAGCCGCTCGGCGACGTCGCGGCTTTCTTCTGGACGCGGAAAAGAAAATCTTCGCCGTTGGTGTTCGCGCGGCGAGAGAATCGCGATTTTTCTCGTTCCTTAACGGCGATACGCGGATACTTGCCATATACGTTTCCCGCCGCGAGTAATAAGGTACTCGTAGCAGAGTTTATCTGCTCCCCAGTCAATGATTAGATCATTAGATGAAATGTTGTCTAGTAAACAATTTTATCTACGCTCTCATTCAAAACTGTTTTTCTTTAAACAGCTTTAAGATGACACACACTAGTCCGTAATGAACGCGCAGAGATTACGAACAAACTATGCATTGAATAATTTGAGATTGAGAACAGAGATATCATATCAGCTGCAGTTGAAGGCAGAGGAAAAGGAAGCGCGCGTGCAGTTGACGATCGTCGCCTCCAACAAACTGCCTTGTTAAAACTCGTGAATGAAATTAAATTATGCGCGCCGTCTCGCGGCGCGTCATTTACCGAGGATGACGATAATCAAACTCGCGGCTATTGTGCTCGACAAATTAATGCGTCAGGAATGAACGGGGGAGGTCGCGAGTCCCCGGCGAGTCCAGTCCGACATACCGCCGAACCCGATGATGATACAGCGATGATGCACGCGATAAAGCAAGAGTTCGGCCGAGGAAGTGTGTCGAATCCGGACTTCACGCCTCTCGATCGCGCTAACGTCCGCGATTTTTCTCGGGGGTTATTTATCACGGCAGTTCATCGGCGACGAGGAGGGGGGGGGGAGGGGGGCATGCCAGAAGTCTGGCTTCTTCCCACGGATAAAGAAGCGCGTCTGCTCGCGCGAAAAACTCGTCTGGTGTCCGCCCGTCTGCTCCGCGCGCCCTACATTGCCTTTCTTGCCATCCCTGCCCTTCTCACGCGCACGCGGTTTCGGTTCTACTCGGTGAAATTTATTCGGCGGCAGGTCGCCGACGCGCGATGTCACATATGTTGGCTCGACGTCCTCGTCGTTCTTCGCCCGCGTCGTGCGAAAATGCGAATACACATCACGAAGATACCGCGCGACGTTCGAACTGACACGGCGTTGCTTCATCGAAGCACTCGCAGATACCTTGACATCATTTACAATCAGAGATTTATTTTTTATTTGCAGAAAGAGAGAGAGAGAGAGAGAGAGAAATAAACGCTTTAAAAAAGCACCGTAATCCCCCTCATCAAAATGCGAAAGACAGCGGCTGGTGTTTGTGTTGATCTCGATTGCGAGGGCACGCGACCGAATTTTGCGGCCGAGGTGAGGACGCGAGGGAGAAAACCGCGCGATACGCGCGGGAGAAGCGCGCATCCGGTCTACCCGAGTCTAGATAATACCGATCCGAGGGCGTAGTATCTGTCTGTCGCCCACGAAAAATCCACGAAACGTGCAATCGCATTAATACAGAAAATCCCGAGTAGGCGGCGGCGGCCTCCGACGGCTGCGTGCCAGCAAGAATGTAATGCGGAGTCGCTGCGCCCGACGCTCGAGAGGTTTATAGCGGCATTATTAGTACGACGACACTCGGCGCGCGAGGCTCTGGCACGGTGCTTCATAAATATAAATTCGAATGCATAATCGATGAAAGCGAGCGTCTACCGCGCGATGGCAGCTGCATGACAAATGGACGCGTTGGAGTCATCATCATCCTCGTTGACATCGATCGGGAGAGGAATACGCGATGCTTTAAAAAGGAAAAAAAAATACTACTAGCAAAAACCGTGGTTATTCAATTTATGCGAGATGTCGAATTACACAGGTAAATTCGCGAACATAATAGTCGAATGTTTTTGCTTTTAATACGTTGTGAAAAACTGATGGACCATTTTTCGATGGATTTTGTGCTCGTTAACGGAAAACGGGGATGGTCTCGTAAAATCGGCAGTAACTCCGTTAAAAATAACTATTTTCTTTCGATTCGTCGACAATATTCATCGTGGCGTTCATTTTTTTTCCCTGGTGGAAAACAAACAATGATAATCCGCGAACGGCGAAATGTCAAATTGGATTTTCCGCGCGGTTCGATTAAATAAAATAGCATAGAACGACGGCAGGAGATATTGTCATTAATTCCAAACGATTCGGCCAAGGCCATATGCGTGCAATGACTGCTCACGATGCGTATCGCTGCACGTAGCGCTGCATATAATATCGCGGTTCAAGTTTAGCTACCGCATCCTCCGCGCGTATGTATGTACATTGGCGATCTCATTCGCCGTTTATCGCGCGTCCCACTTCCCGTCAGGAATTCATTTATCTAGAAATTATTTTAGTCGGCATTACACCCACACTTCTCGGCGAAGTTATTTAAATTGTAAGCAGCGACTGCTAAATTATCGTACGATAAAAACAATCAGTCGATTGTGTGTAACTAAATGTAATTTTTAAAATCTTGAAAAGTTGTCGTGTTTCTTAAATAAAACTAAATAAAGGATATATAAAATCTATAATTAGCTTTAAAACACAAAACATCGTATACTTGATTTTATTCATCACTAAACAATAGTGCTGTCGTAAAAATGAAAGATCCGGTCATTTTGATAGCGCTCTCACAATTTTTGTGATTTTTCATCTTTGTAATATGAAGAATAATATTGTGTATCCTCGACAAAAAAAGTCGACAACTTCAAAATTAGTCAATATCGATGCATCAAACTGCATGCTCGAATAAACGTGTAAATCCAGCGTTTTCTCATCCCTATTTGTCTTCTCTGGGAAACTTTCCTGCCTGTTTGACGGGCTCTTTCATGGGAAATTCTTTGCTTCATTCCATGCTGGGAGGCTCTTCGCTCTGCATGGGCACGTCGGTCCCAAATGCCTGTTCAATTTCCGCAAATGTCTTGCCTTTAGTCTCCACCATGCCAAAGATCACATATAATATGCCGAGAGCACAGAACAGGGCGAAGAAGGAAAACACCACGGCACTATCTAGCACTGCGACGGCGCTTGGAAAGGATATTGTAATCGTGAACGCCAGCATCCAATTGAGTAAAGCCGCGCTAGACGAAGCTGTACCTTTCAAGCGCGTAGGGAAAATCTCGCCCATGTAGGCCCACGGGATCGAACCTAGCGCAAATCAAACACTCAATAAGACTATTTACTAACAATCGGATTTTAGCGTATTTGTCATCGAAAACCGAAGAATTTCAAACGAAAAACAAAGATTTCTTCGAAGAAGATTTTGATAATGTGAACTGTATGATAAACTATGAAAGAAAATCAAACTTGGAAAGAGCTGCAAGAATATATGCAAATATACGATGTAATAACTCTCAGTTTCTCCTTCGTAAGAAGCGGGATATAGCGTGTTTTCTGATAGCTCGATCAATAGAAGCGCATCGTCGATCCGAGCCCACTCGTCGCGCGCGCATCATTACTACTAACCAGCTCCGAGGCTGAAGGCTAGTATGTAGACGCACACCGATGTGAGTGGCAGCCAGTGCATTTGATCTGCCAGGTCCGGGTGATACCTCTTCAGGATGAAGAAACCCGCCAAGGCCGACAAGCAGACGCACATCGTCACCAGGGAGATCGCCATGAGCACCTTGCGTCCCAGCTGCGAATGTTTCGATCGCATCCGTAATGCCAGGCGGCCGTTAGATAAATTATAGATCGCGAAATCTGTGGAACATGATTCGACATCACAATAAAATATCAAAGTATAACCTGGTCGATCAAGAGTGCCGCCGCCACGCAAGCTACCACCTGGACGACGCCGAAAATGACCAGCTCCAGCTGCGACTCCATACCGACGCCCGTCGACTCGAGGATCGATAAACCGTAGAATATTATGGCGTTAATGCCGCTGAATTGCTGGACAAACATTAGACCGTAGGCCACGGCCAGAGTCTTCAACACGGGCCTTCTCGTGAAGGCCGTGATACCCGGTCTTTGAAACTTGCTTCTCTCCACTTGTGCCTGTTTCCTCCCATTTACAGATGCATGAATTAATCAAACCGGCGCGAAAGTAATCATTATGCGTTTATGTCGACTCTTTTATCAATAAAATTCGATGAAGCATTTTATCTTGTAAAAAAAAATTAACAATTACGGATCTCTCTGTTATCTACATTCAATTTTTACATTCAAATTCTATATTTCTTGGTTGTCTTTAGAAATCAAGCTGTTTTATACAAATTTAAATTTTCGTGTACTTAAAAAGCTTGTATCAAGATAAGCAAACCTTGCGAATTTATTTAGTTGCCAAAATTGAAGGAATTTATAAATTAATCGAAGGTTGTTACGATATAATCGCAAATGTTTAACCAACCTTGAACGCATTAATCTCTGGCTCGATATCGAAATCAGGGCCGCGAAAGAACCGCATGGACTTTCGCGCGTCTTCCTCCTTATTTTTGGTCAAATAGAACAACGGGCTCTCCGGCATGAAGGCCATCGTCACGCCGAACACGATCGGCGCGATGCAACATAAGCTGGATATCGCGATCACGTTTCGCGTGAAACCGGTGCAGTACACGTATAGTATACCGAGTACGAGCAGCAACTGGAAGAAAACGCCCGTCGTCCCTGTTACGGAAAAGGAAGAACCGCATAATGAAGCTGCTACTTCTTTCTCCTTTGCTCCTCGACTAAATGATGGTAAATCGCGAGCGCGCGCGCGCGCATTAGCGATGCTCGTGTGCTGAATGATGATAGGCACTAATAACATCGCTCCGCAAGCCGTCTTATTCTGTGTTCCGATTATCCACATTACACCGCGCGTCATTATTACGCATTGAATCATCCGCATTCGAAATTACTTTCAGCTCGCGCCAAAGCGCGAATCGGTTTCATACCAATCTCTTTATATGAACAAGATGCCACGATGTACTTCTATTGAGTACTATTTTGATAATTATTTTTTAAATAAAGTGGAGATAATACAGTGACAATGTGCCGTATCACAAAATCATAGCGATCCTTTTCTCATGTACCATAAATAAATCTAATTCATCTAAGTTATGCGAGAGTCTATGATTAATCGCACAAAGAGGAGATATACCTCTGATGTACTTCTCGGAGATCTCGGCCGAGTACATGGGCGCCAGAACGCAGCACATGCCGCCGCAGGCGCCGGTCAAGATCCTGCCGATCACGAAGAATGGCACCAGCGTGCCGGCACAAATGATGAAAATCCAGCCGCTGATGAGGACCGGCACCAGGGCCATCATTGTCCACTTCCGGCCGATCCTATCGACGAGCAGGGGCACGACGAGTGTGCCTAGCGCCGCGCCTATCGAAAACACCGACGCGATCACGTTTATCGCGAAGTCGTCTATCTGGCTCTTCAGTATTTCGACGCACGGCGCGCTCCAGCCGAGGCCGCATCCCAACGAGAATCCACCCATGCAGGCTGCGCGAAAGAAGGAAAGGAGGAGTTCATTGACCGCGTACACGACCACCAGGATTTACGTTACACGTATGGCGATTTGTTCGCCCCGGCGCGTCCGTAACGACGGGCCGTTCTTTAAGCCGCGGTGTGCTTGAAACGCGCTCCCTCCCGCCCTGACCCCTTGTCCGAGGCTTTTTTTCTTTCTCACCGGATGTTCATTATGGCGCTACGGCGGCATTTAATAATTCCGACATGTTCAACGATGTTGCCCTCCGCGTTTCTCCCAGGCGCGTTTGCCGTCGCCGTCATTGTCGTCGCGACGGTGCGATTGCTCACAGTCATTAACCCTTTGACTCTCGACATCATTTGATGCACCGCAATTTAGCACGCAAACACGATGTCGCACGAATATTACCGAGTTTCGAGGTTTCAAAGGTTACCCCGGAAAGTTCGCCATTCTTCCCTGAAATCGACTATCTTACGCAAAGGGGGGAACCTGCGGCAGCGGCGGCATATTGGTGGATTCTCCTGCGAAACAGTACGGCCTTGGTAGTCTCCGTCATTCTTATTTGGGATCGATTGGGACGGTTAAACGACTGATTTTCGGCGTACCGTCGAGAAACGACTGCGCCCTCCTTTCCTCTGCCTCGCTTCGTTAACGATGCTCATTCTTCTTCAATCTTCCCGCTATGTTCGTTCATGATAAAAAAAAAAAGAGAGACATACGATGTACCATTATCACAATGTTCGTAACGGTGATTTTGAAACAAGGTGAGACAATAATGGCCGGTCAAATTGCGCGTGCGTTAAGCGTGAAAAATTTTTAATCGTATTATCACGAGAAAACAATGAAACAATTTTTCAAGCTTACAACCTAGAAACACACAGCTCGAGCTCTCTCAATCCCCCATGTTCATTTCTAATGATCGAGTCACGCACGCAGTGCTTCATTATCCCAACGTTGCAGTTAGGCGCATTGCACAATGGAAAGCATGAGGAATGGAAAATCGGTTAATCGTAAACCAGTCGTAAGGCGCTCGCGACCCAGTATATGCCGGGAAGCCTTTTCCATTCTCTTCATTTTTATCCTTCCGCGCGTTCCGTGCAAATTCTATTCAGTCGCTATTTCGAGGCGCTTTACACGCTCGTTTTGTAAGATTGCTGTGGATTACTCCGAATTGGCGTCATAATTCGCGCGATTGCCAAATGATTATTCGCATAGCGAAACTTTCGCTTCTGAGATGCATATAAAAGTGCAGTCATATTCTCTCTCACATTCCCATGACACATGTTATAAATATTATAATTAACAAAGAAGAAACCAGATCCAAAACAATCAACAAAATAAAAAATGATCTTAAAAATAGGCGAGCGTTCTCCCTCGAAAAAGATCGCATGTATAGAACTGTCCTATTCAAACGTTGATTTCGGGCATTCGGTACGTCGCCCAGAAACCTCTTTGGGTTAGAGCTAAGTAAATAACCGTCCTTGTGAACCTGCAAATGCAAGATGAACGCTAATGACGAAACAACATAACGGACACGCTAATTACAGCAGCGTGTTCTCGCTGGCCCGCAAGTGTCGGGCAATCCTAAACTACCAAAGGACACGATCGACGAAGCCTGCGTATTTTCGTGCTCCAGTAAACTTGGCGAGTCTCTCGCGCACCGTACAGAGCGACGGAGGTAATAGGGATAACGTCCCTTCCTTACGCCCGGTTACTTCGGCTAACGACATTCAAATTCCATTAAGGCGCCGCGATGTGCGCTTGACAACTTTCGGATTGCAGATCGACTCCTCTACGAGAAGTGGAGGATTCTCCTCCGGCAGCAAAACGGTCGATAAGAAGACGAGCGAAAACAAGACGTTTATTTATCACGCGACGACACACGACCACTGCCTGGCAATCGTCTATAGGCTCTCTATCTCATGCCTGGCTTAAAAGTGGACCTGCACAAATAGATTACTGGATTTCATGAAAGCCACGAATGTTGTCGTGACATATCAAACACGTAATTCCGATACGTAACGTAATTAAAGTCGCGGCAACGTCCATTTACCAGATATTCGATTAACACGTTCAATGCCGTGACGGTCATCGATAACTGGCACTGCGATATTGATGTGTTTCGCTAATATGCAATACCAAATTACATACACGTCAATAGAAAACAGATTAAGCAAGATAACGAGTATATTTGCGAGGAGACAACATTTGCTTATCGCAGGATTTAATGCGTATAATTTATAATTACAGTTTTGCAAACGTATAAGTCAAAATCTGTATGCTCGGTTCGTGAAATTAAGTCGAGATATAGAGTCTCGAATCCTTCGATGTTATTTCGCGTAATGCATCGTGCGATTGCGTAAAAGACTACGTCAATACTGTTCTAATAATAGCAATAAATAACAGCAAAAACTACTAAATTGCGTAGATATCGATCTCGTAAAAAACTATTTTCATGCAAAATTATATTCACGGTTAGCTCAAGATTATGTTATTCTTGCAAACTCTTCAATTAACATCATTTACATATGTCTTCGATTAATTAAATTACCATGCCTTAACAGGAACTGTTTAATCAACATTGTTATTAACGATTGTTTGACAAATGACCACATTAAATGGAAACAGTTGGTAAATACATTATATAACGCCTTAATTCTCAAATTAGATTGTTTCTCCAGATTACAACGAGATATAACGAGATTTGCTTCCACGAGCGATTTTTGCTCAATTTGTATGAAAATTAGTGAATCAAGTCTGATCAAATAATCCTACTCGTTCTTACGAACGACGTTCGACGAAGAGAATGTCCAATAAAACCGATATAACGATAGAAGAATATCTTGTATGTATGAATCTTGATCGGCTAGCTCTCATACAATGAACGTATCGTAACGCAAGAAGGAAAAAAAAGGCACAATGTCTCCAAATGGAATTCCCCTAACGTGAAACGATAAGGGTCGTCGCAATATGTGCCTGGAGAAAAATTCCCCGTAACTCGAGAGCATATCGTTCCCCCGACGTATGAAGAATTCACCCCGTTACTGCCCGCCGCCCTCGTGAATTTATCTGTAATAGAGCGATAGTCATTCAAAAACCCATGCAGTCACTTTTCTTACTGCTTTCCAAGCATCTAAAAGACAGAGCGAGCCTCCTACTTAAGGACAACGTCGCAATATGCGCCCGGAGAATCGCAATTTCATAAATCGCCGTATACCATCAGTCGCGCTTAAACAACTCGACTCAGAATACATTCTCATCCTGTAACAACCTGCATTAAATCACTGCGCGTTAATAAATTTAACGGCGCAATAAAAAATGAGCCGCGGATTAACTGGCCGTCGAATTGGCATTCACGTATGCGACAGTCGCAATCATAGTCGCTGATTAAAATTCTTGAAATCGCGCCGTACAATTTCGCTTAATCGCGCGAGACGCATTTCGTGTGGACGATGTAATAATTATCTTCCGGCATCGCGTGCCGAGTTGTTTTTTTTTTTTTTTTTACTGACGTACGGAACCGAGTGCGGAGAGGATGATTCTCGAGCACACCGCATTCACCGGCAACGCCGGAGTCCCGGGTCCTCTTCTCTCACCGTGAGAAAAGCTCATTTGCATATAAATATAAGTAAAAAGTGCATTTGCATTTAAATGTGCGACCTGAGGCCGCTCTCGCATACTTCGACGTCGTACTCTCGATCGAAAGTTAACGGCGAATAGACCGCATAGATAATGACACATGAGGTTTAATAAAGAAGGAATGAAAATGAATGACTATCGATTCGCTGAGACAATTCTCATTAATCGATAGTTATACCATTGAAGGAGAAATATCGTTTCATTATTCGGAGTTAAAAATACGAATAATTCATATGTTTACATATGTCCCCATTCCGTTTGCAAGTTTAAATTTAAAATATATCTTCGTACGTAGAGAAGGTACAATATTTAGAAGCAATCGTACATTAACTGAATGTCATCGAATGTATACTACAGTTAATATCAAATTGAAAATATCAATAATTGTTCAAAATCAATCGAGCAAGCGAGAAAAAACGAGAACAAATAATTTACTTTAATTGCATGCGAACGACATGGCCGATATGTCACCCGTACTTATTGAAACAAATTCGTTCATTCGTTTATTATCTATTTAATTTAATTATTAATTTCATTATCTACTCGATTCTATTTATTTATCGTAATATGTTCACACTCGTTTGTTTGATCTGAATCGAGCTTAAAATTCAACGATTGTAAATAATTGCAGCCCGAATTTCTCTTTCGAGAGACGCCAGGAATTATACATATCTCAGTCGCGCGGCAGGTTGCGAATAGAACGAGCACGTGTCGGCGTTAACCGCGAAGTCGGTCGGCGAGTTCTTGAAAGCGGATTTCCCTGCGAGCTACTGCCGTCGCGTCCAGCCATATGAAGAAAGAAGAGAACAGGTCGGCAACCACCGCGGTACTATGCAGTCGCACGAATCGAGAAGCCGTAAGACGAGAAACGTTTAACCGCAAGTCGGAGGATATAAAATGTCCCGCCGGCACGAAAAGCGTGATAACGTTTCAATTAGCTGCGAATGCAATTCCGCAATGTGCTGCCAAGATATGAAGTACCCATCTCGACCCGGCTTAAATCGTTACGTTCGGCCGTGAGTAATTAATCTAGCAAATTAGCGGTCGGGACTTTTAATTCCGTCAATAAACGGAAATTACGAAAGTATTCGCGGCGTGAATTAAATCCACGAATTATCGCTGATGAAAATAATGCATAGTATCGGTTTATAAATAAAATATAAACTGCATTCTCTCTCTCCTTCTCTCTCTTTCTCTCTCACTAACGGGGAGGCAAAAAAAAAAACCCGATACAAAACATTGAGGCATCCCGGCAGAATCGATTATCGCGTTAACTCAAGCCGAAACTTTGGTAGAATGCGGTGATCCGCGTATTCGATCATCCGCGGCACCAACCATCTCGCGAAAGACGAGAATAATAATTAAATGTAATCACGCGTTAATTAAGCCTCTAGAAAAAAAAAAGCGAGAGCGTATTTAATTCTCAGATCTCTCTCGTTCTCCAGTTTCTAGCGAGCGTACGCGACTTCTAAACAACTTACATAAGCAGTCGACTCGCTTAGCTACCTTGAAGTCGGTCGTTGCCGCTGACTCCCGCAACAACATCGACGTATAAGTCGAAGGTTTGCAACTCCGTGACTGCCAATCGCGGCAACGCGATACGCCAGCGCGAATTAAGAACTGGAATTATTTAAAGAATTAAATTTAGTTCGAAAGAGAGAACGATTTCTCTTCGACAACCGGCCTACTCCCTCCCCCCACCGTCTCTCTGCATTCGGGAATATAATTTTATGCATTTTAACACGTCGCCTACAATCGAAACATGTTTTTGCGTCAGTGGAAACGAGTCGAACTTGCTCGATACGCCGAGATCTTGATATTAAAGTTTCGATCGGCATTCCGATGTTGGCCGGTACTGCGACTCGCCGTGATTACTGAACCAGCACTTGAACACGAATTAAAATCTTAAATTGTTATGACGTTGAAATCGCTATAGTCCGTTTGGTCCACAGTTTATTTCCTTAGTAGATGTGAGTGTGAACGACCGAGATGCGAAAATGTCAAGGAACTTACTAAAGAACATACTTAGCATATGTACTTACATTCCGCTCGCACTGCTCATATAAGTATTCTACTAGTTGCATAAGCAAAGACGTTTCCTTACCTGCAAATAAGAGAAAGAAAAATATTAGTGATAAAAATAACAGAAAAAGCAAAATAGCTTATCGTTCGGATAAATACAAATATAATCGTCATAGAGTTTAATTTACAAATTCACATAACACACATTAATTAATTAAACAAGTAATTATACATTGTACATATTATTACTAAATATATACATTTAATTATTACTTAATTTTCTTTTTTAGAAATAAATGTTACAAATTGTGAATATTACTTCTGAAGACAACACATCAAAATAGTAATACAAAGGACATACATGGACAAATACGGATAAATGAGGGACAATCGGAATCGATATAGAATTTAAAAAAAAACACTTTCAGAAATTTTCAAAATAAAATTTATTTAATATTTTATTTTTAATTTTTTTGCAAAGTGGTCAAAAAAATGATAAAAAAATATGGACAAATTGTGAACAATCAAATGCCATATCAATTTTAGAAAAATTCGTATTTCGGGATATCAACTGCATAGATTAAATAAATTGTAGAGATTTTAATTGATAGCAAATTTCACACATGTTTCATTTATATCGCTTAAACTCGTCATATATGCGGCATAAAGAAACAGCTAGCATCTTTGATATTCAAAATCACATACAAAGTAACATACTCCGAGCAAAGTTCATTCAGATTGTAAAAATTTTCTCTATATGAAATAGTGTCTGGTTCGCGTTACTTTGATGGCTCAGTTTCAACTCAACGATCATAAAACGCGGTTTCGGAGGTTTTGCGTATTTATAAATCAAACTCTACAATAAAATATATATTGTAGAGAGAATATTTAAAATAAAATCGTAAAATTTTTATACTGAGTGCATGATGCATATTATTATCATTCACGAAAGAAATATTATTTATTAGATATAATAAGCATAGATAGCAATAAAGAATAGATTTTATATAAAATCAGAAAACATACTTTACAGAATAAAAAATATGATATAAAGATCTTACGAAAGGATTCATATTACTCAAGCCCTATAATAAAAAAATTTTTTATCCCAAAAGAATCTCTAAACTAAAAAAATATCCTTTGTAAGAATAATCCATCCGAACTGGTTCATTCGAGCTCGTAAACTCTCCCGACAGGCCACGGCATAAATCTAAAGCTAAAAAAAAAATGCCGAATTGAAAGGTACTAAGTCGCTTTCGCGAATTGTCAAAGAGTATTCGAGCGTATTGATCGATGGATCATTTAAATCTCCCCTTTTTTTTCGAGCTCCGTTACCAGGTAGAACGATCCTGTTTGATATCCTTTATAACACCTGTCCCTGTTAGGGATCTGCCCTTCTTTAAAAAAAAAAAGCGTTGTCACTGACTCGTGCAGCCGTCCGTTCTTCGGCCAACGAATAGAGTAACCTTTAATTACCGTGCTCCGGTCACAACGTGGGGCGCCGGTTTTTTCCATAAACCTCTGGGCACAGGGATTATTTACCGCTTTTTACCTTCGTAATCGTTACATCGCCTCGCTATGATTATCACGAACGCACGAACAGGCTTGGTCACATCACAGCGGTAATTGCAATTAACTAGATTATTTTCTTTTCGTATACGCTAGTCATTTTAAATATTCTGTGATAATTTAAAAGGGAATAATATATTTAAATAGCATTATATGCGCATAACCATTATAAATTATTCTTACAATCAACTATATTAATATTTCTCAGAGTAGTTAATGTAAAGTTTTTGATAAACTTTTAAATTAACTTTTACAACTTGTTTAAAAATAAACTAACTAGTAAAAACTAACAATCATCAAACATCATGCAATTATTGAATGTCCTTTATATATATATATATATATTTTTTTAGAATTCATAGCTTTAATTTAATATTCATCTCCAATTTAGTTTAATTTAAAGAAAATTGGTAAAATTTGTTATATAAAATTATTATTTGTATTTCTTTGTATTTTCTATTGTCAAATAATAAAGACGATTTTGTTTAATGTTACTATAAAATTGTTGAGAAAATTAACAAAATTTTACTTTATACCTGAGAATTTCTCAAGAATAGATTTCAACACTGCAATTCCCTGATATTTAAATATTCGATCATAAAATATTTCAAGGAATACATTTCTCTCACTTTAAAGATGAATTAGAGAATGAATGAATATTAAATATCCAAAGGCGAATCGCGAAAGCCATTAGCTCCATTTTAAGACATCTTAGTGATCTTCGTCGTACAGAGAACGGTAGGAAATTAGAAGGCGACATGGAAAATCATCCCCGCATAATCCTTCAGAAAGGCGCGGAAGCGGAGCGGGAGACCTCGTTTCCGGTCGCTCGAGTATTTTTTTTTTCCTTTGTTCTACAGAATGAACATAGCGAGGATGCCGGAAGTACCGAGTGCAGATTTTCGACAGAAGCGCCCCAAGGTGCGGAAATGGAGAGCACAGAGGGGCGGCACAAAAGAAGGGAAACGAGAATAGCGGAAGAGAAGAAAACGAAGATGCCTCGTGAGACAGCTGTCGGAGTATTTCGCGAGTTTGGCTTCCAGGCATGAGAAAAAGTATAAAAGAAGAACCGTGCGCATCAACATTTTTTTTTTCAGGTATCTAACCCTTTTTTAGATTTGTATAACAATACGTTGTAATTTATTAAATAAATTATAACATTCGTCTATTTTATTTAGCCTACTTTGTTCCAGGCCTATAAAATTCAAATTAAATGAATATCTACCTGATAAATAAATATCTCAATACCTTTTAAAATAATGGTCTTTCTGAAAGTTTTATTGATAATAAAAAAATATTCAACGTATTTTTATGACTTGAAAAATACTTGGAAAACGTAAGAGTAAAATCAGCCGCATTTTTCCGTTATTCGAGATACGTCGACAGGTGTGATGTATACATGTGTTGGCAAATCCGTTTCCTCGTCTCGCTAACCTTACTCCCCATTTTTACTTCCATCTATGTTGTCTCCCCTTATCTTTCCCGTTCGATCACTTCGCGTTGACTCTCGAGTTTCCATCCTCGCGTGCCACGAGGTACATTAGTGATCCTTCGATCGTCCAGGGACTACGCGGCTGCTTTCCCCGCAGTCTTTCCAATTTCACGAAACGAAGGGACTCGGTCGACGTACAGAAGAAGCATTTCCCGAGTCCCACTAGGAACTCGTTTCGAATTACTTTTCGAAAGAAGGGAGGAGAAAGGCAACACGTTCGAGGGTCCTGGACCGAAGGAAAGGAAACGAGAGCATCCTCTTCACTCTGAATTTTGTACAGTCCCGTTTTTTCGTCATAAAGTTTCATAAAAAGAAGCCGCCATCGATTTAAAAACAGAATGTTATCGACGCGTAAACTATCGCCCAATTTAAAATCACATGTTAAAGATACTCGACGTGTCGAGGACCAATAGATTATTCACCCGTCAGACGCAAGAATTATTTATCTCTTTATATAAACGTATCTTATTAATAAAATATCGAATATACTGGGTATCAAATTCATCAGAAAAAATGTTTTTAATGATACAATGTTATTTAATAAGTTAAAAAATATTGTTTATCGTCATTATAATATTTTTTTAGCTAATATATTAACTAAAAATAGCTTCGTATACATTATCTTGTCAAATTATCAAATCCATTCTGCTAATTACTAACGCAAACGCACTGTTGAAAAAAAAAGTGAAGAATTTGCAATCAATTGATAATCATAATGTATATAATATAATAAAATTTTTTCTTTAACAATTCTTTTAGAATGATAAGAGAGAAATCTCCAATAAAATTTTATTCAAGGTAAGATGATATCACTTTGTCTTGAAAATGATTTAATCATACACGCATATCTGAAATAATCAGTGACGTTTTACCGGAATAGCTTTGTTCCTCGGGACTTCAAGTCGGTGAAACAACAGGAGCATTTGGAGAACAAAGAGCATGGCATGGATAAGGGAGTTAGAGAAGGGACGACGACCGTCGGGGAAGTTTCGCAGTTCCTAAAGTGAATGGAGAGAAGCGAGAGTTCTCTTTCAATCGTGTCTCTGATCGGTTTCGGGCCCTCTCGTTCCCGTCGCCGATGCAAGTCCACTCTTCGTCTCGACATAGACGACTCTCGAGAAAACTTTGCTATTAATCGAATACTTGTTCGTCCAATGCTTCTCTCTTTCATCTATCTTCTATTCTATCAGCCATTACAGTAAGTTGTACAAAAGTGAGATTAGTGTTTAAAAACTTTAATGACAAATATACGTATTTTGTAACGTTTCACATATTACACACAATAGATCTATTTAATAAAAAAAAATAACTCATCACAGACAACAAAATGATTAATTAAAATGATTAATTAAAAAAGTTATTAAAAAATTACAAATTATCTTGTTATCAAGTTTGATAAAAAAATTTTCTGATTAATTTTTTTATATTATATGCGGCATATAATTTGCACTGTTATCATGAAAATAAATTTTTCAATCGAGCGCTTATCAAATGTGAACATGTGCTATCTCACACAACACGTAACGACTGACTAAATTAAATAACGTAAGGTTAGTAATTTTCGAATTACGCTTGTGGAGATTCGTTCATTTTGAGAAACGCGTCAACTTCCTCCTTCGTCGAAGTTGCCAGAAGAACGCGATTGTGCCACGGGAGGAGAGATATAGCCATCGATACCACACACCACTTTCATTCCTCGAGGACAAAGGGACGACCCGTGAAGGGAGGATTATGACCGATGAAATACCGCATTAAGGGTCCCAGTACAACTCCCGATCCTAGAAACAGGCGCACCTGCCACTCGTCCGTCCTCAATCCGAGACTCTTTTGGCTCCTGAACGCCCGGGCGGAATGGGATTGTTTCTCTCGTACTTTTATTTCGCTCATTCCCCTCACCCCGCGACGCGCATTGGTCACGAATTTCATCTCTCGGGAGAGTAGACAAGCGTATCCGATAGCCGCTTATTGGATTTAGCAAGAAAGTAGTATTTCCCTTTGCCGCATGATGACGCGGAGGGGTGGATTCTTCGTTAAGGAGATTACCAGGATGGATAACGGCGGAACCGTTCGATGGACGTTAATGTGCATTAGAGATGTACATCAAATCAAATGCACAATTTAATTAAGTAATATCAAATGCGACAGAGCGAGGGTCTCAGTCGGAATAATTCAACGGCGCGAGATCAAAGCGATTAAAGATTGCCGTTGGGAATATGTGTGTACATATATATGTGTATATACAAGTATATACACATCATACTTTTCATTTAATTATCTTAATAACCGACAAAGGTGTAGAATATATTACTCTGTAAAAAATTATCTCGATTCTAAAATCTGTTCTTATACTGAAGATATCTTCATGTCAAAACGGATATCAACTGTTTTTTGTTTTTTTTTTCATTCGCGTTTCAAAGTTTTTCACTTCCAAATGCACGGTTATTTTACAGATTTTTAAAAATCTTATAGAAGTTTACACATCGATTACGTTACTTCAGAAGACAACTGCCTTTGTTCCTGTGGCACGTGTCCTGCATTGTCGTCAACGACGAAAGGGCCAACGCGGACCAGCTGCGTCCCCAAAATACTAGGGTAGTAGTGAAATACTGCATCCTGAGTTGCAATACGTTAACAAGACGAAGAAGCGAACGGACTACCACAAAGTTATTTTTATATATTATAGATATGTTTTTCAATAACGGAAATTCCCGACTAGAATAGAAACAATAATCGCAACAAAAGATTATTGAAATTTTGCAAAGAAAAGAAGAAAATAATTGTGACATAAAGTAATATAAAAGCAATAATATAATAATGAAATGCAGATATAGCAAGCAAATAAATTTTAAAATTAATTTTCAAGAAATATTTACGTAATAAATTTCAAGAAAAAAAAAAGATTTATTGTTTCTTAATTTATTTAAATTCCTATTCTTGCTAATGATATATGAGAAATTAAGTCTAGTAAGTATATTTAAATTATAAAGAGATTTGCATAAGACCATAATTTATTTAATCTATATCTTCCGGTTTGAATGCAAAAATATGATTAAACAACGTATTGGTTTAGTATTATGATCGCATTTCAGCAAAAATAGCGCAATATCTTGTAACAGCATTCGAAATAGAAAATCCAAGTTTATTTGTGTTCACAACTGCTGTAAATTTCCAAAGTCGTAAAGAATTAAATCACTTGAATGCACACGGGTGTAAGTATATATAACGGATTAACTAAACGGAGAAACGACCAAAACAAGCGTGTTTTATACCCGTCATTAAACAAACAACAATCGATATGTGTGACACGTGCAGAATCATATCGGCTTTCAAGGAAAGAAAATACATGACATAACGGCTCCAAATGTTTTGTCACTTTAGTGATAACATGCCATATCAGAAATCGAATATAAATATACTAATGAGTTTATTTAAATCGCAAATATGGGTGTAATTAAAATATGTTATCGCGATTATATTTCATTACTGATTATAAATAAAACTGATCATTAATGGCAATAACCTTATTTAAATTACAAATAAATGTGCAAGATAAAAAAGGTCATCGTGACTATATCTCATCCGGTTGTTTAAATGGAAAAATACTTGCGAACAAATATTTAGAAATAAGTGTGTTTCAACGAAAAAAAATAATGATATACTATCATAAGTGTTCAACAGTACTCAAAACAGAAAATATCAATTTTTGGTATGTCATTATGCAACCGTTGCGATTATTGAATCTCCAGAGATGCAAAAAAATAAAATATATATTGCGAATTAAAATTTTATGCTATTTTTTTTGCAATTTATTTCAGTCATAAATTCGCGATGTTATTAAAGTAGTTGAATCACTCATTCAATGGCTTATTTTGTAACAAAGCTATTTATAAAAAACTCGAAAGTCACGTTTTTCATCTTTTATAATAATTAACATCTACTCTGTCAGAAACAAGGAAAATAATAGCGCGGAAACGAGAAAAATAAGGAAAGTTTTAACAAAATGATAATAGGCACGTGCCTATGTGGTTTCTAGCATATTTTATCACTTATAATAACTGTAGTAAAAAAAGTAAAGTGGAATAAATGCGACAAAGCTTGCAATTACTCAGGCATGTTACATAACAATTCATTCACATTCTTTCGATTTATCCACGATTTATACTTTCGTATATATATGTATATTATTCTCAAAAATATTTCTTATCCAATTTACAAATATGTACAATCATAGCAATAAACGGTGACTTTAAGAAATCACAGTTGTTCGGTTATCCCCAAGAAAATAATTTCGCGCGTTCGATCAACCTAATCCTAAGGAGTCCCGAAACTGTTACTCGGGCACCGTGTCCATTAAAGTTCGCCCTTTATCGTATTTATCAGGTACCATGACCGCAGTCACCCTACGAGCGTCGAGGGATAAAATCAGCGCGGCCGTGTGCTGACGTATTCGTTCGCGTTATACGAACGTGACCCGCACACACTCGAGAAATTGTCTGAAAGCTCACGTCGCACGCTCCTCAAACGAGAAAATCCGGCCCTTCTAGAATCCCTTTGAACCTGTCGATCCTGCCGTAGGGTGGGAGCAAGCGAGCAAGCGAACGAGCACACCGAGCTTCCTATTCTCGCACCCTCGTCGTACCTCCTCGACACGTCGACGATTGCCAGCGCTCTGGGTCTTCCGCTGCTTTTTCTCTCTTCCCCCTCCCCCTGCCCCTCTCTCTTCTTTCGACGACAAAACCCATGAAATCGCGTCACATTCGTACGCAATCAAGCAGTAGTTTCCACCCAGGGGCCTACTCCTGGGAGATCAGGCCTCGCTCGCCCTCTGTCTCTCTTTCGCTCTCCCGCTCCGTTACCCTCCGGTCGTCAAATCGAATTCATCGTGGCGCATTAACAGCTGTCGCGGCTGATCGTGGATCGTTACCGTTTCGCTGTCCCGAAATCTGAACAGTCCGGTAGAGGAGCGGGTGTCACCCGGGACACGTCGGCACAAGAGAGAGAAACGGGACGTGTACCTACGAAACATAGCGCGTCCGTCCCCTTTATCCGACAACAATACGGCGAAATGGCAGAGGCGGTGGGGTAGTGTTCGATCTGGCCGTGGAACGAGATAGAAAAACGATAGGCGATGGCGGATAATGGTCGGCTGATTTGGCGGCCGTCAAACGCGCGTCACGCGTTGACAGTTACCGCGGCGACGAAAAAAAAAAGGGGGCGGCGTCAATTGAAAATTAATCACCATTGTAGAATGATCCCGGGGGCTATTAAACGACAGGATCTGCGCTGCGAAATAACTACGTCTCGCAATTACGAGCTATCCCGTTAACCAGAAGCATGGGCGTGCGTTTCGTATTGCGATGACAACGCGCCGCCTGAAGCGATGTCAATCAGTCGGCAGATTAAGATTTCGCGTACGAGCGTCGGGTAATCTTATTTAATCGTTTTCGCAACAAAATGCATTTTGTCGTACGCAGTTTGAAGCTTATCTTCCTTTATCTTCCGTGATTTTATTTCAATTAAGTTTTAACATCAGTCGTGCGAGAGAAATCGTGTAATCGTGTTTTGCGCGAGGATGCGCTTGGATCCTCTGCTACACATACTTTTCTCACAGAGATCGCTATCTCGTTTCTGTGTTATCTCCAACTTCCAATGGGGAACAATAAAAAGCCATCGCCAGCTAAACACCGCCGCGGTCGGCCGGACAGAGCTCACCCGATTATTGCGCAATGTACATATAAGCCGGCCGCCGCATTCGTAGAGACTGGCTCTCCTCGCTTCTTGGCTTGCAAACAACTTATATAATACCGTATATTTATCCGACGGCACGAGTTTACTGCTCCACCGACACCGTTCGCCGAGCGCGACGTATGTTGCGCCTGTGTCCGCTCGCAAGTGGAAAACGTACTCATTATGCGCACTTAGTGTCGGAATCTCATTAAGAAAATGTCTGACTGATACCCGTGCCTTAACGCCTTGTTGGGAATGTAAGTAATAATAAAACTGTTACTAACCTAGGCCACAAACAAGCAAGTCCATTTATCGACGTATCGCTGTTCCGTTCGCGAACACGTGATTCCTTTAATTATCCCCCTGATAATATCGCGTATTCGCACGGACTCGCAACCACACTTCAGAGCGGCCTTTAACCGTGCAAGATCAGTTCGCGCAACATATAACTTGAGAATTATTTATGAGAATATTCTCACGACATATTTGTTACAAGTATTGTAAGCAGAAATACAAAGATAGCATCGTGTTTTTTTTAACACAAATAATTTAAAAGTGACCCTTTTTCATAATTTGCTTTTGCAAATTACAAATTATTCGAGAACCAGCATACCTGATCATATTATGAATCAACGTTTATAATAATTAGGACTTCTTGTCGTTGACATAAGACGCACATCGAACAAAAGAAAAATTCGCACGTGAGTTTGTTATAATTTATAATTTCCTCACTCATTTTTATAATTATCTTACTCATCGCCGTCAACGCAAACATAGTCAAACGCAAACAAAAACACGTTACGTATACACTGAACTACAAATACGTCGTGTACAACTTGGACGATAAGCCTATCCCAATTCAACAAGAAAATAATAAATGAGATAGAATCGCTTTTGAATCGAGTTAATTCGACGTAAGAGATAATCGCGTTGGTGTCTGCTTGATACACTTGACACGTCGTAATACGGCGACACGGAGAGACACGTTATCTGTCGACTCGAATCTTTTCGAGCGAATGACAACGTATGAATGGCCTTGCATACACCAAAACATGCCGTTATCGAAACATGTACCAAAGCCGTACTACTATCACAAAATATATTTAATTTATTTCTATAAAATAATTAGACACTGAATATTCTGTTCTTTACATTTTAAACTAATTTCGATAAGTAAATTGTTCTTTTATATTCGGTTTTGTAGACTTGCTAAGATAACGATTTATTCCGTTCGGTTGAGAGATTACTTTGAACTAAAAATATTATTAAAATATCTTGAATTCTAACTGATGAATTTGTTTTAATTTGGTTGATGTAAATGTATATTAGTAATAATAAATTATGGGAATTATT